>JARYGA010011122.1:0-63185 GCA_030545235.1 Helianthus tuberosus | reverse complement strand
AACTAAGGGCAAAATCGTAAATTTAAGCAAGGGGCAAAAGCAAAATTTTATTTTGAATCGAGGGCGAAATCATAATTTTACACCTGGGATAAAATTGTAATTTGGCATCACCTATAAATAACTATTATATGAAAAAAAAAAAAAAAACAAAAGTCAAAAGTGGCCGCCACTTTTGGCCAACTACCAATGACTATTATTCCCGCCGACATTCACATCTTATGTTTGTATGTATTGTAAATGTCTGAAATTTATACGAGTTTGGTCCCTGTGGTTTTTGGATTGTCACAAAATGGTTGTACATTTTAAATTTCCTTATATTCTCAACTTGCCTAAATGACAGGTTTGGTCCTTGTTATCATAAAAATTTGTTTCTTTTATAAACTTATTATAAGATTTTGTTTTTTTTTTATAAACTTTATAAAATCTTGAATTTTTTTAAAACTATGGGATATTATAAATGTTTAAACCTTATTAAGATATATTTCAGTTTTTTTTTAAAGAAAATACTTTCTTATCTTATTTATTTATCACAATATTTAAAAATACGAAGAAAAAAAATAAAATAAAGAGTAAAATGCACGGATAGTCCCTGTGGTTTTGTAAAATAGCACCTATAGTCCCCAATATTTGGAAATTACACCGGTGCTCCCTGTGGTTTGACAGTTTGTTACTTAGATAGTCCCTGGAGTGGATGTCCGTTAGTTTTCTCCGTTAAATCTATGTAAAATGACAAAATTACCCCTTGCTTTTATTAAAATTACCCCTTGTCACCACCTGCAACTCCACCATGAATGGCCCCTGCCGCTAATGTGTTCTTCATCTCCTTATAAAAAAGAATATGTGTACTGAGAGCCTCGTGATGTTAGATTAGGTGACATAATGGAAAAACTTAATCATATATATGAATTAAGAATGGATGGTAATCACACGTTACATATAATTCCCGATTCACAAGTAGCTGATGAATTACAGCCCGGTGTGTGTTATCTGCAAATCACAGCCGTTGATCTGGTTATGGAAGACGAGGATTTAGGAAGCAGAAGGGAGAGGATTTTTTTCTCTTTCAACTGGTTCTATTCGGGCTCGTGTGTTTGACAGGTTCTTGTTTGATACCCCTTTTACTAAAAATGGAAGACTCAAGGTGGGTTGGAAGACCAGTGGAAAAGACGAACTGTGGTTCAAACTGAAGGTTCGTTTCCTGCTTTAGTGAACCGCCTTTTGGTTACTAAATCTGAATTACTTGAGTTTTCGCATGTGAAGAATGCTATTGGTATGATTGAAATCCGAATTGATGCGTTAAGAAATGAACTTGAAGAGCCACATAGTTCTGATGGTGATCCGCTTCCACGCCGTTGAAATAATTGATGCGATTAGCGAACAATTATTTTAATAAAATAAATCTCATATAAGGAGATGAAGAACACATTAGTGGCAGCGGCAGGGGCCATTCATGGTTGAGTTGCAGGTGGTGGCAAGGGCTAATTTTAATAAAAGCAAGGGGTAAGTCATTTTACATAGATTTAACGGAGAAAACTAACAGACATCCACTCCAGGGACTTCCCTATCCGAGTAACAAACTGTCAAACCACAGGGAGCACCGGTGTAATTTCCAAAAGTTGAGGACTATAGGTGTTATTTTATAAAACCACAGGGACTATCCGTGCATTTTACTCTAAAATAAAATTTGAAATGTTATAATAAAAACTCCGAATGTTACAGTCTCCCATACTTTAGAAAATTCCGTCTCGAAATTTAACTTGGAGAAGACTGAAGATATATATGTAATTATTTGGAAACGTTATGATGTAAAAAGTTGCATTTTATGGTGTTGAGTTTAAAGGAAAACAAAAGACTCTAGTAATGGAAAAGACTGTTTGCATTAAAAAAATTGGTGATGAAGTTTGTGTGTAATCAATGTTGAGGATGAAGAGGGTTTCGATTGTTTGAGAGGTTGAGATAAGATCGTTGATGTAAAGTTTGAATTTCAAACGTGGGATGTATTGTTTGGGGTTGGAATGATGACAAGTTGTTTAAGCCTAGCTTAGAATGAGATTAAACACATTTAATAGATAACACCAATTAAATGAATTCTGGTAACATTGGTCAAGGTCTCACAATACCAAAGAACTTCACGTGACAAGGAAAACGCAACATTTGACAATATGATAGGGACACTTATATATAGGAAGTACCAGCAGCGTATCCACCATGCCCTTATCATATCGCATTTGTTTTGTTATTTCTAATCATGATAGGTTCTAGGTTATGTCACACGACAGAACTTACTATGATTTCCATGCGCCAAATTTTTATAGTTACGTGTGCACCCGTAATTACTTGATTCGTCACATAGTCAGCATAGTTCATCCTGTTGTGTGTGGGTCAAAAGGCACAACAAGTAAGGTCTAGATAACACACTCCAAGCAAACACATGAAACAAGCATAGCATGATAAAGAATAAACGTGGCACCAAAAAGTTATGCGTGATGTTGCGCTTTACAACCGACAGGTTGTACTAACGTTACCTAGCTCCCTCGAGTTGAACAAAAATACATCGAACTCGAGAAGTTGAATAAGAATACACCAACATGAGCGCTAGGTGTTGTTAACGAATGATGATAATGAATGATAAGACATGTATTCATAGTATAATGAAATAAGAGCAAGTAATCATTGTTATGATGAATTGCAATAAAAGTTTTGTTTACACATATAGGCAATAGATAATTAATCAAGTTTCAAGTTTATAGATAATGTGCTCACATATATAATCACGTTTCATGAATTAGTCACAATCAGACATGATCAAGTTCATACAAGAATCAAGTTTTTAAAGAATCAGGGATCATGAATCGAGGAAAAGAGTATCACAAAAATTTTCATATTCTTATGTTTAAGATTATAACGTTGTAGAATGGGATCTTGTGATGACGAACGAGTGGAAAGAAAAAAAAATTAAACGTTTAATCATTTGGTATATATAAGGGGGTTTTGTTTCTCAAAGTATGTCGAGGGTGATTGATTGCTGAAGATGGATGATGTAGTCTAAGTTGTATTCGGAAAAAAAAATACAATTATGGTGTTAGTTATAAAATTTTAGGTAAACTCGAGAAGAACCTTTGATGTTGTTTTTTTTATTTTGAAAATTCAAAAAGGAAAATTATTTATTAGACGATCGAAACATGTTATAAATACTAAAAAAAGGAGGTTAGAGTTGAGGAAATGTCCCTTTCCTAATGCAAATAGTTATTTATTGCTAGTTTACGAAAATCATTGTGGGTAAAAGTAAAACATGGAGGAAGGCTTACACATATTGAAGAAAGTGGGTGTACCAAGAAAAAGGGTAATCGAAAGTTTTTTTTTCCAAATCTTGGGTATTGTAATGTTTCTTTCTGAAGACGGTTTAGAAAAATAAATGTGTGGAATCATCATTTGAATGGTAACTATTGGATAGTATATGGAAAGTCGTGAAGTGCTAAAAGCATATATGGGCTATATAGGTTTGTTTGGAGATGAATCTTGTTCCTGTCGTAATTGTTGAATATGGTGTTCCATCGTTGGTCTAATTGTGCTACTAAGATGGGAATGGTGGTAGGGATTTGATTTGGGAGATGATAGTGGTAAGGTAGTTAGGTAATATGAGGTGTGAAACATAGGAGAGATTAGAAGTGAAAGTTGAAAGCAGAGAAAAGCCCAAGGGATCATGAGAGATCAGTTATTGGTAAAATAATATAAAAATTGATATGTAAAATAAGTAACACGAGTAATCATAGTTATTTATTCATTAACTAAAATAAATACATGAAAACGTTGATTATTCAAAGTGGCGAGATTTTTATTTAAAAATATATTTATTTATTTATTTTGCTCAAAGCCCATGAATTTTCCAGAAGTCTAGGGATAGAACAGAAAACCGGATATAGAGATAAGAAACTAACATATAGATAAGGTAAGGTTAGGGATAAGGACAAGGACGATAGTTGGGAACTCTCAAAAGAAGGCAATCCTAGAGTTATGGTCTAGGTTTTAGGAAGTCTAATAACCTAATTCTCTATAACCATGGCTCTGATACCAATTTGTAACACCCCAACCGAAGGCGGAAGCATCGGGGCATTACTTTGATAGATAATTCAATAGCACATGGAACTAAGTTTAAATTTTAAATTATACAATACAAAAGAAATAGACAAATTGTTCACAAAAACCAAATTCAAATTTTAAACTAAAGTAAAACGGCATCCTAGGTGATCAGGTATCTTGTAAGCATCTTTATGGATTATTTCCTGTAACATGTGTAAAATAAAGGTCAACTAAAAAGCCGGTGAGTACATAGTTCCCCTTTTACTACTTTTTTTCACACTTTTTGGGGTGTTTCATGTGTCCATTATCAAAAAACACACTATCTTATACAACTAATTGCACAATTCAATTCCATGGTTGCTTGCTATCTTATTTGCTATTGTTGTACTTGTTTGCCAAATATTTTATAAACCAATGTACATTCATTAACTCCGTACAAGCCGAACGGTAGTATATGATAGATCTATTGGCCTGACAACCCATTCCCACTCCTTGTCCTTTTTAGGGGGAGAACCATTTGGAAATGATAGAAACTGACCATACCATAGGTTAACCCTTTGGGTTCCTACAACTAGTCAATTAAGGTTTGAATGTACAACTTATTTGTTAACTAAGTTATGCAATTGCTATCTGATACATGCTATACCATGAATTGTGAACTTTTATCTATCTAGTATATGTACTAACTCTATGTGCTCACCGGCTTTTTAGTTGACCTTTATTTTACACATGTTACAGGAAATAATCCATGAAGATGCTTACAAGATACCTGATCACATAGGATGCCGTTTTACTTTAGTTTAAAATTTGAATTTGGTTTTTGTGAACAATTTGTCTATTTCTTTTATATTGGATAATTTAAATTTTAATTTAAAATTTAAACTTTAGTTCCATGTGCTATTGAATTATCTACCAAAGTAATGCCCCGATGCTTCCACCTTCGGTTGGGGTGTTACATGGGAGCTAGTTGATCTTCCACCAGGGTGCAAGCCAATTGGATATCGATGGATATTCAAGAAAAAGATGAAATTTGATGGCTCTGTCGACAAGTATAAGGCAAGGCTTGTGATCAAAGGGTTTAGACAAAAGGAAGGTTTTGACTATTTTGATACATACTCGCCTGTGACTAGAATAACCTCTATTAGATTGGTGCTTGAAATTGCAGAATTGAGAAATTTGGAAATACATCAAATGGAAGTAAAAGTCGCATTTCTCAATGGGGAATTAGAGGAAGAGATTTACATGGAGCAACCAGAGAGTTTCTCTGCTCCTGTGCAAGAGGGCAAAGTGTGTAAACTCGTCAAGTCATTGTATGGCTTGAAGCAAGCTCCAAAACGCATCAAAAGTTTGACTAAGTTATGCTTAACAATGGTTTCAAAATAAATGAATGCGACAAATGTGTTTATGTGAAAGATACTCTAAAGGTTATGTGATCTTATGCCTTTATGTAGATGATATGCTTATCATTAGGAGTGATGATAAGATGATCAGATCTACTAAGGACATGTTGAAAGCGATATTTGACATGAAAGATATGGGTCTAGCTGATGTGATTCTTGGGGTTAAGATCATTAGAACCCAAACTGGTTTGGTGCTAAGTCAATCTCATTATGTGGATAAGATCCTTGAGAAGTTCAATCCTAGGGACACGAGTGTAGCTCAAACTCCAATTGATACCTCTCAACATTTGTCAAAAAAATAGAGGCGAGAGTGTTGCTCAATTGGAATGCTCAAGGTTCATTGGCAGTCTTATGTATCTCATGTCATGTACTCGACCAGACTTAGCATATGATGTGAGTAGGCTAAGTAGATATACTAGTAATCCTAGTTTAGAGCACTGGAAGGGTATGCCGAGATTATTAAGGTATTTGAGATACACGAGAAATTATAGACTGCATTATGGCCAAAATCCAACTGTTGTGGAAGGATTCAGTGATGCCAACTGGATATCCGATATAAAAGATTCTAGATCTACAAGTGGTTATGTGTTGACCCTTAGAGGAGTAGCTATATCTTGGAAGTCGCCCAAACAAACTCTTATAGCTAGATCCACGATGGAATCTGAGTTTATCGCGTTAGATAAAGCTGAAGAAGAGGCAGAATGGTTGCGTCAATTCTTGGAATATGTTCCAAGATGGCCTAAGCCTGTGACTGCTATTTGCATACATTGTGATTGCCAATCACCTATTGGTAGAGCTCAAAATGCAATGTATAATAAACAAAATGATATATTTGTGAACAAAATGAACTTATCCTGACCATCGATTTTATAGATCTAGAATTTTTCTTTAGTGGCAAGATTGTAATAATCTTTTGTAACTTACATGTATTTTTAATAGAAACAAGGGTATAATTGTATTTTTCTCTCTTCATTAATTAATTGATTTTTTTATATCTCCTGATTTCTCTTTCCAAGTAAAAGAATATTTAATTACATTATCTATATTTTTTTCTCTCATACCTAACTTAATATTTGATAATTTAAAAAAATACAAACATTATCGAATATTGTTCCATCTAGAACACGATTAAAAATATTTAATTACATTCACTATACATATATGTATGAGATCAATGTTTGTTGAAAAGATACATAGTGGAAACAAATATGTAATAATACACAGGTGTATAAGTCTGGTATATACCGACCTGTATACACTATGTACTTGAATAATACATAGGTGTATACGTCTAGTATATACCGACCTGTATACACATATACACTTGAATCATACACATGTGTACAAATCTGGTTTATACTGACCTGTGGAAACAATGTAATAATACACAAGTGTATAAGTCTTGTATATACCGACCAATATACACATATGTTAAAAAACATAATTTACTTAGGTTTAATATTTAATATTTAATTTTAAAAAGAAAACAAGAATTTATTTAAAAAAACATTAGCCCTTCAATCTCTTATAATTAAAATAATAGAGAAATAACTAAAAATGAGATAGATAGATAGAGAGAGTTAAAGAGATGAGAAAATTAAGCGATTTTAATTAAAACTACTTGGCTAATGTCAATCTTACCCATTTAATCTAAAAAAATGATCAAAGGCCAAGATTAGTTCACTCAGTTCACTCTCAAGAAATTTGTTCACAAATGAACATAATTCTATATATATATATATATAGGAGAAGGATCCGTTAAGAACCACCATTTATTGCGAGAACCGTGAGAACCAATGTGAACACAACAAAAAATACATAAAAACACATAAAAATGTTTTTTTTTACTATTTTTTATAAAAAATCGTTATATTTAGTTACGAAAAAAATTTAAAATATTAAAAAAAAATTGACTACTAAAAGTAGCGATTTTAATGCAAAAAATTAAAAAAAAAAAAAAAAAAACTTGTGTGTTTTTTAGATTTTTTTAAGTTTTTTGAGGGTTTAGTTTTTAGCATTTTAGCTTGGGTGGGGGTGGGGGTTAGTTTTTTTTAGGTTTTTTTTAAGGGGTTTAGTTTTTCGTATTTAGCTGGGGGGGGGGGGGTAGGTTTTTGTGGTGTGTTCACTTTGGTTCTCATGGTTCTCACAATTTTGGTGGTTCTCAAATGAACCTTACTATATATATATATATATATATATATATATATATATATATATATATATAGGAGAAGGATCCGTTAGGAACCACCCTTTATTGCCAGAACCGCGAGAACCAGTGTGAATACAAACAGTAATACCTAAAAAATGTAAAAAACACCCAAAAAAATTTTTTTTTACTATTTTTTTTGTAAAAATCGCTATATTTCGTTAATAAAAAAAATTCGAGTAACAGTTATCCATGTGCATATATATCATGTCTTTAACAAATTCCGTAATTCACTACAAATATTAGTCAATTGCACTTTCATTTACACTACCACGTGTAATACACTACTTTTTACGTTAACAATATTAGAAATGCACATGTGCATCGATATGTATCAACATGAAATAAGGTGTTTTGGTACACTACTTTGAATTTTGGTAATGTAAAAAGTAGTGTATTACGGATGGTATTGTAAATTAAAGTGCAATTGTCTATTACTGATAACGTATTACGGAATTTGTCGAAGTAATGATACATATGCACATGTGCATGGATAACTGTTACTAGAAAAAAAAAATTTGGTAACTAAATATAGCGATTTTTTTTTAAAAAATATTTAAAAAAAAATTTTGTGTGCTTTTTTGATTTTTTTTTTTTTAGATTTTATTTTGTGTTCACATTAGTTCTCGTGGTTCTCGCAATAAGGGTGGTTCTCAAATGAACCTTACCCTATATATATATATATATTACCTATATATTAAAGACAAAGGTCGGTGGACCTTTGTCTTTAATTCCTTAACTTTTACAAAATTACACATTTAGCCCCTATATATTTACTCCTTTCAATTTTTATATATTACAATTTCAACCCCTACACTTTTAATTTCTAATCCCTAATACTTTTAATTCTTTTACTTCAAACTCTCAAACACTTTTACTTTCTAACCCCTTATACTTTTAATTCTTTTACTTCAAACTCTCAAACTAAGTAAGTTATAAATTCGCTTTTAACTTTTGGTAATTGACAACTTTGATCTGCTAATTTTTTCTACTTAATAACTTGACGTCACATTTTATTTGAATTGCTTTTACGACTTTGGACCATAGCGTAACACATTAATATGCTATTTTTCTATCTATGTCTAACCATATTAATGTCTAAATTACTTTTACGACTTTCCACGGTTGTCTAAAATATTGTTACAACTTTTCACCGCAATGAGCGAGCCATACTTTTATGTAAATATATCTAATGACGTTAATGTCACGAACGTACCGTGTGTAACAAAGTCAAACACGTGAAATGTCACGTGCGGACGTCACACGTTATTGTCATCATTGTACATTGTAACCACAATGTTTATATAGGTTACACTAAGTTTGATCGGATACGTCAAACACATGTTTTATGTGGTCAACGCATCACATAACATGTCGTCAACTATAAACAACTAAGGTGTCGCGGACGTAACGCTCTGTATATCGCAGTTTTAATGTACCTGTCATTTTAAATTCACGTTTCAACAAAACAACTCACGTTTTGGCACAAACTTTTTCCTCAAGCGAGTCCGGTAAAAAATAATACGTTTTATACTTATTTTGTGTACGTTCGTAAACTGTATTCGAAAGCGAGTCTGGTCAAATATAAAGTATAAATACGAGTTAATTTAACTTTCGATGCTGCCGCAATGCGCAGCGTGTCAAAATCCTAGTATATATATATATATATAGGGTCAGAATTTAGAGAGAACAGAGAAAAGTGTGAGAACGATTTTAGAGTTGACACGTGGCAATGATGCTAAATTACACTAATGGGTAATATTGTCAAAAAAACTCACACACGTGAACTGGGTGTTCAAATAAAACGCCATAAAAACACCAAATTCAGAAGAAAAAAAATGCCATGAAAATACCCAGTTAAAACGCCATAAACACTAAGTTCAGAAAAACGCCATGAAAAACTCTGTTTAAAACGCCATAAAACACTCAGTTCAGAAAAACACAACAAAAACACATAGTTCAGAAAAAACGCCATAAAAATAACTAGTCTAAAACGCCATAAAACACCCGGTTCAGAAAAACGCCATAAAACCCATTTCATTTTTTTCGAAAAATATATCAATAGTATACTCGTTGGAAAGATAAAAAAACGCTGAGTTTTATGGTTTAATTTTTTAGAAAAATAATCACGTATAAAAAAGTTATTGGCGTTTAAATATGATGGGGGAAAATGGCATGTGATTAGCATGTGCACCATTGTTTGGATCTTCCAATTTTCCCTTCCTGGTAGTTATAAGGTTCTCATTATTTACAAAAATGTCACCGCATCATCTTACCATAAATCACAAAGATCCTATGACTGAAAATCGTTCTCACTGTTCTCACACTTCAAATCGTTTTCTCCTGATCCTATTCATATATATATATATATATATATATATATATATATGATTAGGTTCAAGAGTGGACACTAGTGTAGCTTTCGAACTGAGTGAACTAATCCTAGCCATACACGTGTATAGATCAATGGCCAGGATTTGATGTTGAAATACACAAGTGTATTTTACGATTTGATGATGAGATCCTGGCCATACACGTGTGTAGATAAATGGCCAGGATTTGTTCACTCAGTTCGCAAATGCACTAGTGTTCGCTCTAGAACCCCACCCTATATATATATATATATAGGGGAAGGTTCATTGGGGAACACTAAAAAAGTGGGGAACAGCGGGGAACCGACTCAAACGAACTCCGATTGGACTCATTCCAGCGGCGTTGGAACCGGCTCGTCGAACCCTAACTAAGATCTCTTAACCCTAAACCCTAAATCCTAACTCCTAAACTCTAAACTCTAAACCCTAAAGCTAAAAAATAAGGCTAAAACCTAAGCTAAACCATAAACTCTAAACTATAAACCCTAAAAGCTAAACCCTAAAGGCTAAACCCTAAAGGCTAAACTTAAAGCTAAACCCTAAAGCTAAACCCTAAACCCTAAAGCTAAACCTTAAAGCTAAACCCTAAATATAAACCTTAAAGCTAAACCCTAAAAGCCAAACCCTAATATATTTAGGGTTTAGGGGTTATGATTTAGGGTTTAGGGTTAAGAGATCCTAGTTAGAGTTCGACGAGCCGGTTCCAACGCCGCTGGAATGAGTCCAATCGGAGTTCGTTTGAGTCGTTTCCCCACTGTTCCCCACTTTTTTAGTGTTCCCCAATGAACCTCACACTATATATATATATATATACAGGAGAAGGCTCTGTTAGGAACTACCCTTTATTGCGAGAACCGTGAGAACCAGTGTGAACACAAACGGTAATACCTAAAAAAAATCTAAAAAACACTCAATTTTGTTTTTTAATTTTTTTTTACTATGTTTTTTTTGGAAAAATCGCTATATTTCGTTTATAATAAAAAAATATTTCAAAAAAAAAAAAAACAAAAATTCGAGTAACAGTTATCCATGCACATGTGCATTTGTATCATTTTTTTGACAAATTCTGTAATTCATTACAAATATTAGACAATTGCACTTTCATTTACACTACCACGTGTAATACACTACTTTTTACGTTAACAATATTAGAAATGCACATGTGATCTATATGTATCAACATGAAATAAGGTGTGTTGGTACCCTACTTTCTCTTTCATCTATCATTCCATCCATAATACACAAACATGCACATGTGCATTTTTGTCATTTCTTTGACAAATTCCGTAATTTATTACAAATATTAGACAATTGCACTTTCATTTACACTACCGTATGTAATACACTACTTTTTAGATTACCAATATTAGAAATACACATGTGCATCTATATGTATCAACATGAAATAAGGTGTTTTGGTACACTACTTTAAATACACTTTCCCTTTCATCTATCATACCATCCATAATACACTACCATTACCTTCTACCATCCATAATACAATACCATTACCTCCTACCATCCATAATACAATACCATTACCAATATTTTCACTTTATTACATGTATATCAACACCATTTATACCATCCAATTAACATATTACATCATAAATTGATAACTATAACCAAACCATCAACCACTAGATATAACTAACCAAAAAACATGTATATGGGCCTACTTCTTCATTCAAGATCACAAACTTTTTGTACCAAAACACGTTATATCATGGTTATACATAATGATGCACATGTGCATTTTGAATATTGGTAATGTAAAAAGTAGTGTATTACGGATGGTATTGTAAATTAAAGTGCAATTTTCTATTACTGATAACGTATTACGGAATTTGTCGAGGTAATGATACATATGCACATGTGCATGGATAACTGTTACTCGAAAAAAAAATTTGCTAACTAAATATAGCGATTTTAAAAAAAAAATATTAAAAAAAAAATTTGAATGCTTTTTGATTTTTTTTATATTTTATTTTGTGTTCACATTGGTTCTCGCGGTTCTCACAGTAAGGGTGGTTCTCAAATGAACCTTACCCTATATATATATATATATATATATTAAAGATCAAATGCAAACAAAGTTAACATACAAAATGCGAGAAGCAAAGGATTTTCCGAAATCTGGCAGTAGAATTCCAATAAATATGTCAAAGTTAAATTTGAGTGTTGCGATTGATTAATTGTAGTTTGCGATTACAGAGCTATTATATTGTTGGGACATGTCGATTTCTTATTTAGGTTTTGTGTTTATTAATCAACTGATTTTCCTGCCATGGTTTGCGACTAAGGTCTTGATTTCGAACAAATTTCGATTAATTCTTTCTACCAAGGATTGTGATTTTGACTTTCTTATCGACTAAAGCTTTCAAATATTGTTCCTAGTTTAGGTTTTGTGTTTTTGTCAATCAATCGATTCAATTTTTTTATTTACATGCATTATTTCGTATTGTAATATGTTCTTAATAATTACTCTAGTTTAGTTATCTATTATCACAAGCATCATTCAATCTTTTATTCACGGACATCTAATGACACACATGTAAATTATTACTCTAGTTATATATGATAATTACTCTTGTTATAAAACAGATCTAATAAGAATTATAATTATTCTAGTTATATGTGATAACTACTCTACATATAAAACAACTAATGTAATTAAGTTTTACAACTAGGGTAATTATGTAAATATATAATTAATCTACATATAATTACTCTTGAGTAATTCAAATCCAACTTAAACATATCTAGACTATTTAAATAACTAGCGTAATTATATAATTACTTTAGAGTAACTTTAGCTATAACTCTAGAGATTATATAATCTAGTTGTAAAAAATATTTATAATTTTGACACCTCATGAAATTGGTGAATTGCTCACTTCGCATGTTTGTATAGTAACCAGGGGCGGACCCATATTGAGTGGGTCGGGGTCCACGGACCCCAATGTTTTTAAAAAAATTAGTAGATTCGGTATTTTAAATTGTATAAGGACCCCATAAATACAATTAGGTGGACACCATATATGAAAAGGAAAGTTGGTGTGGTGGTAAATCCCCTTCTTTTCCAATAAGAGGTCATGGGTTCAATCCTTGTATAAGCCCATTTTTTCTCTTTTTTTTAAAAAAATCTAGTTCAAACCTCGCTTTGACCCAAACCGAACGAGGACCGACCCGAAAATTTTAGCATTTTGATATGAAAATTTTGAACACCGAAAATAATGGACCCCATTGAAAAAAAAATCTGGGTCCGCCACTGATAGTAACACCATTTCTACACGAACCTTACCCTCTCTAGAGAGAGATGAATTAAAATGAAGGGTAAATTACATTTTTCGTCCTTTATGTTTGTATCAAATTGCAATAGATAAACTTTAACTTTAATAATTACAATCACAGTCCTTTATTTGGAAAACCCATAACATCTTTCGTCCTTTAGCACTAACAAAGTTAAAAATTTCAGTTAAATTTATTTGTATAAGGGTACTTTGGTCTTTTTACCAATCTAATTAAAATATTTTATAAATAAAACAAAAATCAATCACCTGCATCTTGATCCATTTCTCCCCCTCTCAACTTCATCCCGTCACTCCAGAGGACCAGATCTACATCTTTTCTCTTCAGGGTATGTGTAGTGGGGCTTTATATGGCGCCCTTTTCTCCTATAGCGCCTGGCACACCACTACGGGCGGCGTTATGAGGCAAAAAAAAGGGGGGGAGCGCGATCTACATAGCGCTGGTATGGGGGAAGTTATCAAAATTTGGACCAATCAAATTTAAGCAAGGTTTTTTATAATTAATTAATAAAATTGAAAATTAATAATTAGGTAATGATGGGTAGGGGCTTTATGACTACGGGCTCTAGTGATATAACGCCCCATAAAGCCCCCGTGTGACGTGGCACGACACGTGTCGCATAACGCCCCACAAGGGGCTTTATGACTACGGATGGCCTCAGGTAAACAAACCATCAAAATCAAAAAAATTTCAACAATACCCATTTGCTAGATTTCACAATTAACCCACTTCACTTTCACATTTGCAGATCTTGAACATCAATGGGTTCCGTAACCCACCACCCCTAACCACCACCACCACCACCTATCAGGGTTTTGATGGGCGTTTGGTTAAATATTGTAAGATTCCAAGAAAAATTCAAACTGGGCGGTAATGCTTTGCACAAGCTTATAAAAGGCTCTGTGGAAAATGCAATGGCGTGAATATTCGTTTCGGCTCAGGCGGTGGTCGTTTCAGGCGGCTCAGACAGCGGGCGTTTCAAGCGGCGATGGTTTTCCCCAAACGGTGGTCTAACTTTCTTTTTTCTGATTTGCTGCTGTGAATTCCACTTCTTCTCCAAATTTGTTTGAGCTTCTTAATTATTGAAATTTTTGTTACAATTACAGCTAGTAGCAATTTGTTTATTCTAGATAATTATAGTCGAATTGATCTTTTGTACATCGAATGCTTGATCTAGCTTCATGTTTTCTCATCTTAATTTAACCGCATTTTATAGATCTAGAAAAATATATGGTTTGATATATTTGCTGTATATGACACATATGAATCAAATTGTATTTCATCTTTATTTAACCTTTAATCTGACTTTTTTTTATTGTGTGCTTGCTTGTCAGTCCTCACACATACGAATCGAGTTGTTGCAAATTCAAGCTGTTGTGATGGTGGTGCTAGGTGATAAGTGGTGGTAGATGAGATAAGAGAGAGAAATAGATATTATATAGGTTTTTAAATTTTAAAGACAAAATTGCAGAAAACAACCTTTATGTATACCCCAAACTGCACTTTATACCTTTCACTATGAAATCCGCCAAAACCAACCTTTACGTTCATGTTTTGCTACAAGTTCAACCTTTAACACAAACTCTGTTAATATTCTTGGTTAAATCACCTCACATGCTTTGCATGTGAGGGTATTATTGTCATTTCAACCTTGTTTTTTTTGTTTATTAATAAATTATATAATTATTTTATGCAATTTTGTCTTGTTTTTATTATTTTTTTTTTCTAAACATCATCCATCATACATACATATGGTATTGTGATGTAAAACAGAGTACCTTGTGATTACAAAGGCAACAACTTAACTGTAAGAGTTGAAGAATCTAACAAAAAGCCTAATTATCTTGCACTCAAATTCTTATACCAAGGAGGTCAAACAGAAATAGTGGGCGTTGACGTTGCTCAGGTTGGGTCATCAAGTTGGACTTACATGACTAGAAACTATGGGGCTGTCTGGGACACCAGCCGAGCTCCTGCAGGACCACTGCAACTCCGCCTGGTGGTCACCTCCGGCTATGATGGAAAGTGGATATGGGCCAAGAGTGTGTTGCCGGTCGATTGGACCATTGGAGGTGTGTATGATTGTGGCGTACAAATCAATGACAATGCTCAAGAAGGGTGTGGTGAATGTGATGACCAAAATTGGAAAAGTTAACACACACGACATTCTATTTTGGGTTGTCATAAGATACAATAATAATAGTGTAGATGGAGTAACAAAATGTTATGGACTAGCTGATGTATTAGGTTGGAATCACGTATATTCCTTGCGTTTTGATTGAATGATATACGACTTTTACGATATTATCAGTATTTTCCTTGCGTTTCATAACCAGACTGTACAAACAACTTTTTTTTTTTTTACAAATTTGAACAGCTATGACACACCATGCATAGTTAGCTTGCTTTCTTGGATAAAATCGAAACAAGATCGGTTTTTGCTTTTTCGAGCGCACCTGACAAATTCTCTGGCTTCCTTCCACCCGCCTGAGCAAAATTTGGGCGGCCACCACCACCTCCTCCACACATTTTTGCTATGGGCCCTATGAATTTCCCAGCTTGGATCCCCATACTAAATGCTTATATCACTACAACATGTATGTGTTAGATGATGATGGTGTTAGATGATGATGGCGGCGGTGCTAGATGATGATGGTGGTGAGCGATTGTTGATGAAGACGGCGCAGATGAAGGAGGGGTGTTTGTTGATGATCTGGGTTTTCTGGTTGGGAGCTAGGAGAGATGAACAAGAAGAGTTTTATGGTGGGGTCATGTGTAATTATATAATTTATTAATAAACAAAAAAAACAAGGTTGAAATGACAATAATACCCTCACATGCAAAGCATGTGAGGTGATTTAACCAAGAATATTAACAGAGTTTGTGTTAAAGGTTGAACTTGTAGCAAAACATGAACGTAAAGGTTGGTTTTGGCGGATTTCATAGTGAAAGGTATAAAGTGCAGTTTGGGGTATACATAAAGGTTGTTTTCTGCAATTTTGTCAATTTTAAATCTTGATTTTGTTTTATGTGTAAAACTATTATTTAATTATATATTCGTTAAAAAGACTAAACTACCTTTGTCTCATCAGATTTAACTGAAAGTTTTAACTAGGTTAGTGCTAAAGGACCTATGTTCTTAAAGACGGACAACTTTTAAAGGTTGAGTTTGAAAATATAGATAACAAACTAAATAGAGAAAAATGCAATTTGCGTCCCTGTGGTTTGTGTGAAACATCAACCTGAGCCCCTAAATTCATTTTTTTTTTGGTTTTTTGAGCCCCTGAGCTTATGAATTCATAACAGTTTGAGTCCCTGCCGTCAGTTTGACCGTTTGACAATTGTGAAAAGTCCTTTATGCCCTTGACCCTTAACATCTACACTTAATAGCAGATATGGATGATCAGATCAGTTTCATCACACTTCTCAACAAGATCTCTCCCAACTCCCAACACCGATTATCATCATCATCATCATCATCATCATCATCTTCATCTTCGTCATCTTCATCTTCAGAACAGATCATCTTCATCTTCATCTTCATCTTCATCAGCTTCATCTTCATCTTCATCATCTTCATCTTCATCGATAACAATCCAAGGTAAAATCACATACCTAAAACATGATCGACACTATGTTTTTGATATGCTAGAATGTAACAGGTTTTGTGTGAAAATATTGTTTGATTCTTGTGGGTTTTTGTCTCGGGTATCAAAACAGAGGTTTGGGTTTTGGTTATTATGAAGGTTTATTTCAGGTTTTGTGTGAAAATATTGTTTGATTCTTGTGGGTTTTTGTCTCGGATGTCAAAACAGAGGTTTGGTTTTGTTTGATTCTCGTGGGTTTTTGTCTCGGGTATCAAAACAGAGGGTTATCTTCATACGGGTTAGATAACTCATATACGGAATGAATACGGTACTAAATTCATTATACGGTTTGATTCTTGTGGGTTTTTGTATCGGGTATCAAAACAGAGGTTTTGAATGTGTTTTGGTTTTGATTCTTGTGGGTTTTTGTCTCGGGTATCAACGGAGTATATTGGGCATCAGTGTGTAGTTATTTGAACACGTCAATATTGATACTTGAAATGTGAAAATTGATTTTTGGTAATTTTTGAATCGTTTTGGTTGGTTGTTTGAGAACTGTTTAAAAAGAACTGATCGGATCAGTTTCGGATTGATGTGTTCCTCATATTGATTTTTGGTTTGATTCGATGATTTGGGTTCCTCATATTGGTCATTTGAATGTGTTTATATTGGTCATTTGAATGTGTTTTATTGTACAGAATGACTGCGGATGTAAAGATACGCAAAACACCAACTACGAAGGCGAGAACACTTGACAACCTCCTGGAAGATGGTGCGGTGCACATAAGGAAGTGATTGATCAGAACGATCAATTGCATATGAATGAATACAACCCCAGTGGCAGATATGTAATTAGCGAGCTCTGGAATTTCAAGGAAAATCGAAGAGCTACATTGGGGTTATATTCATTCATATGAATGAATATAACCCTAGTGGCAGATATGTAATTAGCTACACTGGGGTTATATTCATTCATATCTGCTACATTCCGAAGTGCACCCGTCAGTAAAGATCCACAATTGCTTGTGGTGGTATGACGTTTTGTCTCTGTATTGTATGTTACGGTCTTTTGTTATCGAGTCTGTAAGTTCCGTCAAGTCTATGAAGTTGGTATGACGTTTTGTCTCTGTACTGTATGTATTAAAAGTTTACATTTAATATACAAATTAGGCTTTAATAATTTGTTATATATAGTATACATTTAATTATTAGATTGTATTTATTTAAAAAGAGTTAATTATTAGATTGCATTTATTTAAAAAGAGTTAATTTGAATTATTAGATTTCTTAACAAAAAAACAAGAAAAGAATTTAGGGGCTCAGGTTGATATTTCACTCATACCATAGGGACGCAAAGTGTTATTAATATATGCCAAAACACGGTCTTACCCCTGGCTCAAATAGTCAAACAGACGGCAGGGACTCAAAGTGTTATGAATTCATAAGCTCAGGGGCTCAAAAAACCAAAAAATGAATTTAGTGGCTCAGGTTGATGTTTCACACAATCCACATGGACGTAAATTTCATTTTTCTCAACTAAATATACAGCAAACATCATATATCTTTTAGAGTTAAATGTCATTTTAGTACCTATGCTTTGGGTCATTTTGACAGTTTAGTTCAAAGGTTTCATTTTTCGCCTGTTGGTCCAAAAAGGTTTCACCGTTGCCATTTTAGTCCACTGGGTTAACTTTATCCACTTTTTCTGTTAACGAGAAGGGCAATTCGGTCATTTTATATGTTCGAAATGCCTTTCTAGTTAACAGAATTACATAAAAGATGACCAAACTACCCTTCTCGTTAACAAAAAAAAATGGATAAAGTTAACCTAGTGGATTAAAATGGCAACGATGAAACTTTTTTGGACCCACAGGAGGAAAAGAAACCTTTGGACTAAACTGGCAAAATGGCTCAAACCACGTAAACTGAAATGGCATTAAACTCTATCTTTTAAACAAAATAGATATCATCAATACTACAAGATTATTATAATTTTTGTGACGGTGGCAAAATGGCTCAAACCACATAAACTGAAATGGCATTAAACTCTATCTTTTAAACAAAATAGATATCATCAATACTAAAAGATTATTATAATTTTTGTGACGGAAAATATAAGATTCTTTCTTGACATTTATGAAAAAATATGCCAAAAACTCAAGAAAGTATTAAAAGTGGAATATTATTAATAATCAATTTGTTACAATACATATAATTCAAATAACAATGGAAGTACAACCCAAAATCTGGTTTATGTCTCTAAGGCATCATTCCTAAGTGTCATCATCAACTCTTCAAATTTGCTGACCTGATTGCGTTGTTAGAAATTCTCATACAGTTTAACAAATCGTAGCAAAAAGTAGCCTACACGATATCTTATAAGCAAACAAACCAAAACAAATTGTCTTCGACAAGTGGGCGACCTTAACAACCAAAAGGGGGCGAGATGGAAATCCACGACTTGGAGCTTTCGCAAGATAAACCATAAGTCACATACAAGATGTTCGGGCGATGGTAATTGTGGTTTCGAGCTATAGCGGTCGGCTTGTCGCGTCATGAGATGGAGTGGCCGTTAATACGGTTAGAGCTTCTAGGTGAGTGCAACCGGTACTACGACATGTGGAATACAATAAATTCAGCTGAGATTCAGTTAGTTCGAAACTCCTTACATTGGGATGGTATAAAGTTGGGATGGTACTACGACATGTGGAATACAATAAATTCAGTTGAGTTTCAGTTAGTTCGAAACTCCTTACATTGGGATGGTATAAAGTTTGCACCGGGTGATAGGTGGCTGCTAATGCCTTTCACGGAGGTCATGATAGCTAACCGGTGGAATGTCGTTTGTCACTTATTAACCGACGACGGTTGTACTACGTTTTTTTTCCCATGTTGACAACAGCCAAACAGAGTATTCCTCATCACACCGTTACGTTCGTACATGTTAAGCCATTTTATTCATGTCAAGTTAAAAGGGGAATATCTAATGCCTACCCCGTCAGGATACTGACGACAACCGACACAGCATACATCAGCAATGAGCTGGGAAAACTTTTACAAAGAACGTGTAGTTCAATATCAGAATATTGTTGATGAATACAAGATGACGGAATTCAAGGATTTAGGTTGGCACTGAATTTGAAATGTTATTTCATGTTTTGACTATTTGTAATGATGTGAGTGAATTAAATGCATGTATGGACATATTCACTCTGAGCACATACCAACTGCCTTTTCGTCCAGTCCACATACCGGTAATCAAGAGAAAGTAGTTCGTTAGGACTCAAACAAACGACCAATTAATAAACATGAAGCAAAAGCAAAGTAAACTTGATCTTATTTCATGTTTTGACACTTTGTAATGATGTGAGTGAATTAATTGCATGTATGGACTCAAGAGAAAGTAGTTCGTTAGGACTCAAACAAACGACCAGTTGATAAACATAAAGCAAAAGCAAAATAACTTGATCTTATTACATGTTCTGGAAATTTGTAATGATGTGAGGGAATTAAAAGCATGTATGCAAATATTCGCTCTGAACACATACCGACTGCGTTTTCGTCAATTCCACATACCGGTAATAAAGAGAAAGTAGTTCGTTAGGACTCAAACAAACGACCACTTGATAAACATAAAGCAAAAGATAAATAAGCTTGATCTTATTTCATGTTCTAACAATTTGTAATGATATGAGGGAATTAAATGCATGTATGGACATATTCGCTCTGAACACATACCGACTCTGTTTTCGTCAATTCCACATACCGTTAATCAAGAGAAAGTAGTTAGTTAGAACTCAAACAAACGACCAGTTGAAAAACATAAAGCAAAAACAAAATAAGCTTGATCTTATTTTGTGTTTTGACAATTTGTAATGATGTGAGGGAATTAAATGCATGTATGGACATATTTGTTCTGAACACATACCCACTGCGTTTTTGTCAATTCCACATACCGGTAATCAAGAGAAAGTAGTTCGTTAGGATTCAAACAAATGACCAGTTGATAAACATAAAGCAAAAGCAAAATAAGCTTGATATTATTTCATGTAATGATTAAAAGTTTGAGTTAAGGTGACTAGTAAACTACTGGTGGTGCCTCCTGGGTGAAAAGGTAATGATAGATTGCGTTTAATGTTTTGGTAACTTGTTGAAATGGATGTATCGACCTATAATCTCGGAACACAAACCGACTATGATTTCGTCAATTCCACATATACTAATAAAAAAATTGTTAATTATATACGGGTCGTATAACGTTATACGACCCGTATACAAGACAAAAATAGTGCTCGTATATTGTGTATACGAGCGAATAAAAAAATAATAAACATTGTATACGACCCGTATGACGCTATACTGCCCGTATACAATCAAAAAATATCGTATAATATGCTATATGGCCACATATCCACCATACGACCTCAAATTTCACTAAAATTCTCTCGTTTTTTTCTTGGATCGTTCTTGGATGTCGTTCTTGGCGTTCATGACGTTTTCTTCTCGTTCTTCTATTACCGTACGTTTTGAAGCCTCGTTCGTAAAATAGACTTTCAGATTACGTAACTTGTTAGTTTGTGGTATCTTATAGCATATCGAATAGCGTAGATTAGCATAACGAAATTGATTGTTTGACTGAATTTAAAAAAAAACTGAATTTGAAAAAAAAAACTAAAAATTCAAGTGTATAGGGCCGTATACGCTTTGAACATTCAAAGGTTATACAATCGTATACAATGTATATGATCGTATATAGCTTGAATATTCAAGTCGTATACGGCCATATACATTGTATACGATCGTAGACGCTTTGAACATTCAAAGGTTATATGATCGTATAGATTGTATACGATCATATACCCTTGAATTTTCAGTTTTTTTTTCTTGTTTCCTTGTTTGTTTTTAGCGTATATGGGACATATAATACGTGCGTATACGAAACGTATACTTGCTGTGTATGGATCGTATACGGGACGTATAATACGTGCGTATACGAAACGTATACGAGCTATGTACGGATCGTATACGAAAGTAATAAAATCGATCATATACGAGACGTACAATACGTGCGCGTACGAAATGTATACGAGCTTTGTACATATTGCATACACCTCGTATAATACGTGAACGTTAATCGTATAATACTTACCGACCAGTATTGTAATTGTTTACAGATGATATGGCTAAGTCATTAGTGGCTTGAAGACTGTTAGTGCAGTTTTGTGTCTGTAACTTGTCTTGTTTAGTTGTATGTTAAACAGTCTTTTGTTATCGAGTCTGTACGTTTCGTCGTGTCTACCTAGTCGGATATCCTCCTATTCTACTTGGTATGACAATTTGTCTTTGTATTTGTATCTTAACCTAATGCTAATGTGCATTAGGTTTAGAGGTTGTGTACTCATACTTGACTGTCCATACATGCCTTAGTTATTTTGTCCATATTTGGTTTTGATGAAAACACATGTGTTTTCATCAACAATCATTTCAACGAAATCCCTTTGGATTTCGTCAGACACATGAGTGGCGAAATCACTCTTGATTTCATCCATAGTGTTTTCGTACAAGGACAGTATAAATACTTGGCATGTTTCACAGTTAGGTTTATGAGAGCATAGAGAGAAACTGAGAGTTTATCGTCAAGCATTGTGTGTATGTGTTTGCAGTTTGTTCTCATCCTGTTAATCTAAGTGAATCTTTGATTACCTGTTCGTGTTATACTCTTTACATTGTTTGGTTTGCACCGTTACGGGGATTCCGCACCCGTGATAGTGTTTGTGATAAACAAGGATATGTTACGTATCGGATCCTCCGAGAAAAACGGACCTACAAAGACGTAGAGCAATTCGAGCTCGAGGTCGGGGACGCGGACGGGGACGGGGTCAGGAGGAGGAGGTTGTAGATGATTTGGGAGACGGCGCAGTTTGTTTGTGCTATTCCCCGAGGTACGGTTGCCCACATGTTTTTGGGTAAATTACGCGAGATGGAGCTGGATGCGCCCCAGACCAATGAAATTGGTTTTTTGATCGACATTGGATCGATCAGTCAGGTCTGGGAGTTCATGCCAGCTACCTCCACATGGGCCCGTTTATTTGAGTTTGCCCGAGAGCGGGCCCACATGGAGATTACTTTAGACTTTTTTATGTACGTTTGCATTTACGGACACCCGGGATAGGGGTTTACTACATTTTCTGGATACCACCGCGGTTTCGTTTACTCGCCAGTTGACGTTCCCCTAGTTTGTTGTTACCTCATGTCTGTACTCACAGGAGGAGTCAGTTTCCCAGGAATTTTTGGATGCGCCAACCACCACGTCCTCTGGCGTGTTGTGGCCCTGGTGGCACACTATTTGGACCGGGGAGTTCGCGACACCGCGTTTGCGATCCCCGAAGGCGCGGGGGTCGTGCATTTACGACTCGTTGCACCGATACCTACATCGGTGTATCACCATGACGATTACAGTTCGACACGATAATAGGGAGTGGGCCACCCAAAATGACATGTTTTTCTTGCACGACTTACTTACCGGCGGGGGCCTACTTGGCATACACGTTGGCCACATACTTCGCCGTGTACGCTTTTAAGCGTACCTCTAGCCACATAGTTATGGTGGCTTCGTCACCCGTCTGGTGAAGCATTCCGCGCTGCTTGTCCCTGCAACTGGCTCTGGATATGACAGTCACACACCAGGTTGATCCGGTAGGTAGGGCCACATCAGTCTCGATGAAGATTGCTCACGAGGTTTACCGGACAAGGTCCGGGTGATTTGGTCGCTTGATGAGGGTCGTACCGAGTGGTACCTAGGGCAACCACTGCCGAAGGATGTGGGCCAGGGTGACGAGGGTGAGGGAGGCAGGGTACAGGGGGCAGTTCGTGCTGCAGTCGACAGATCGCAGATGGGTGTGGAGGATGTACATTTTGATCGCATGTACGAGCGACCGAGCATGAGACCACGTGTGATGCCTCTACCAGGGGTGGAGAAAAGATTGGCTCAGGTCAAGTTGGGTGTAGCTGCTATACGGGTGGACATATCTCGTATACAGAGCGACATACAGTGGATGGTCGAGACGATTATTACTATGCATTCTGGTGCGCCCCTACCTCCACGAGCTGGCGTTGCACCACCACCACCTCCATCGACGTAGCTGCTTATTGTATTTTGGTTTTGTTATTTTACATTTGAAACATTGTAAATATTTATCTTTTGTTGTTTTAGATGTAAAACATTATAAATATTAATCTTATGTTTACATTTATCTTGTTTGTTTAATAATTGTTATCGTATTGTTTATCATATGCACATGTTTTGCTTATCCGATATATATAAAAAAATAATACGGCAAATACTATTGTAACATAGACGTTTCACATAATAAAGTGGAAAATTATTCAACGTTATTAGTAAGTTTAATTACGAACTCGTAACATAATCCGATATATCTAAATAATACAGCAAAGCTATCTAAACAATTACTAAAACTTATTAAATTGTTGTTCGGTTTCACCAAAAAAATAATTATATACGGGCCGTATAACATTATATGGCCCGTATACAATTGTTAAAAACCCAAAAACCTGATAAAATCTCACAAAAAGAAACACGTTAGGTCGTATAACATTATATTGTTCGTATACAATTGTATACGGCTCATATAATGTTATACGACCCGTATACATGTAAAAAAAACATTCCATTACATTTATTTCTGTGCAAGAACATTCCATACGGCCGTATAATGTTATACGGCCTGAATATATCTAGAGATGTGAAAATAAGAAAATAGGGATTTGAAAATAGAAGAAACATAAAAAAAAATGTATATTTTGTTTTGCAAAAGGATACTTTGGAAAACAAGTGTTGTATTCATAGTAATAGAAAGCAAGATAGGATCCTAGATATTTTTGGTTCTTTCATTCCTACTGGAAATTTCTAATTAACAAAAGTATTAAGGTTTATCCCACTATCATATTACTTTTTCTTAAACTCACTATCATATCACTTATTCTAATTATTTTAGAAATACCCCTTTTGACAAACTCAAACGGCTGAGTTTTCTTAATATTTAGATAACTTTGTTTATCAATATCAAAAAGCATATAACATGTTTACTTTATTGATGTGTTGAATTTGGCCAAGAACTTTAGTGTGTAATGTATTTATCAATACTGGATTGTGTTGGAACAAGTCTTATTATAGAAGATTCCTCAACACTATCTTGTTTGACTAAACATGTTGTCGCCATTTAGGGTTTTATAAAAATGATTGATCTGCTATATAAGGTAAGAAAAGTGATGTTAATTGATGTAAATCACTCGGTCTTATATAGACACGACTATGACACGAGTATGATTACTGTATAAACGTCATTATAAATATCTTGGTATATATGTGTTGACAAATATATGATTGGTTCTATCTACCTTATGTTATTGCATTGCTCGTAGAGTGTTAATTTTGCACATCATACGTGTATTTGTACTTCGTACATGGTTCTATCTAGCTTATATTATAATATACTAGATTTTTACCTGTGCCGCACGTTGCGACGGCAATGTCACGTTTGTGACCTTGTTACACACGTTACGTTACGATAATGATATTAACTCGGTGGTGCCCACGCTTGACATGACGTGTTTTTTAGTTTGTAACACACGTTACGTTAGCGACATTAATGTGGTTAGGCTGATAAAGATATCATAAGATATCGAACACTTAAATCTCAGTTTTATTTTGCATGTACCGAATAGTTTTTTATAATGATGAGAAATTCAAAAGAAAAATACCTAATATTTTGTTACTTATACGAAAAAGTATAAATAGATATAGTGAAAAAAGATATATAGGGCTTGGACTTGCTTTCAATAGATTTGTTCCATAGTTACCTAAATCGCTAGGTACCCACGATCCACGTATTGGATCGTGGTGTACCCAATCGCAATTCGCTACCGATCCGGAACGTCCTGGTACGGTGATCCAAATTGATTAGGTTCGGCGATCCGAGTTGCTCAGGTACGGCGTTCCAGAATGATAAGGTTCGGTGTTCCAGAATGATAAGGTTCGGCGTTCCATATGACGAATTCCGACGATCGGTGTTGTTTTCAGCCGGAATCCAGGAGGAAGAAAGGGAAGAAGAAGATAGAAACATGAAGAAGAAGACAGAAACATGAAGAAGAAGACAACGGGTGCTAGGTGTTTTAGGGCTTTTTAGGGTTTAAAGAAGTTTAGTTATTTCAACATTTAACCCCTCTATTTTTACTAGTTTACATTTAAACCCTAAAACTTGTAGTTTTTTACATAAAAAATATAAAAGTAGTTTGTGTATTTAAACATTTAACCCCCTCTATCTTCACTAGTTTACATTATGTTTGGTAATTTGAATTCTGGAATTTGGTAATTTGAAATTTCTGTTTTATTTGTGTACACCGAACCGGACTCCATGGTACACTGTACCGGTTCGTACCGAAATGAACCTACCCCCTCCGTACCGAAAACGTCACCTCTAGCGAATCGGGTACCCGAACCACGTACCCGTACCGGAGCGAACCGCGAATTAGGTAACTATGATTTGTTCTATAAGAAGATATTTATGAAAGCTATACAATTAGACATAAACAAATGAATTTAATCTTTACATAATAAAACTTTACATCTTCCATGAACATTGATTTAAATTTCCGTATTCGACCCGAACAATGCAATGGTTTTCAATAATTTCATTGAAGCAACTGGACTTTCTGAATATAATATGGGTGGCGGTGGCCCAAACCATACGTTCATCAAGAAAGATGGATCCAAAAGTAGCAAGTTAGATAGGATCTTGGTGTGCGATAATTTTTTTGCAATGTGGCCAAACGCTAAATTATTGGCTCTGCCAAGGGAGAAGTCGGATCACAGACCGGTAGTTATATCAATCGTTTCTGATAACTACGGCCCCACCCCGTTTCGTTTTTTCAATTCTTGGCACAACGACCCGGAACTTGCGGGGGTAATCCAATCTGCTTTTGCAGCTGAGAACTCGGGCATCACCAACGGCGTAAAGCTGGCTAAGACACTTATGACCATAAAACAACAAATAAAGGCTTAGAGGAGCAAGAAGAAAATGGAGGACCAAAGCAAACTCGCTGCTTTGAAACAGATTATTGAAACTCTCGAAATGGCGGAAGAAGTGAGAATCTTAAAGGCGGCTGAAGATATGAAACAGAAAGCTAGAGTTGATTGGGCACACCATGGTGATGAAAATTCAGCCCTATTCCATAAAATTATTAACAGTAACGTGGTAAAAAATAGGATAAATGGGATCCTTAGAGAGAACGAATAGGTGACAGATCCACAAAAAGTAAAGGAACATTTTTTGGACTTTTTTCGGGCTCGATTCAAGGAACCTATGATCAAGAGACCAAGGATGAGTAGTGAAAGGTTCAAAACTATTTCAGGGGCACAAAGCGATTTTCTGGTAAGATTGTTTTCGAAGGAAGAAATAAATGCAGCTGTCTGGGAATGTGGCGGCGATAAGGCACCAGGGCCTAATGGTCTTACCTTCACCTTAAACAAGAAATTTTGGGGGAATTTCGAACCTTTAATCTTCTTGGTTTTGATATAATTTCATACACACGGCTCATTGTGCAAAGCTAGCGGGGCATCCTTCCTCACGTTGATCCCAAAATCGACTGATCCTAAAGCCCCAAACGATTTCAAACCGATATCCTTGATTGGAGTGGTGCATTAAATTATCTAAAAAATCTTAGTAAATAGATTGGTGATGGTAATGGATACATTTGTTACGAATACACAATTGGCCTTCTTAGGTGGACGAAATATTATTGATAGCCCCTTAATATTGAACGGAATATATTCTTGGGTGAGGAAATCTAAGTCAAAAGCTACCTTTTCAAGGTTGATTCGAAAAAGCCTACGACGCACTCAACTTGAAGTTTCTGATTTCGATTCTTATGCATATGGGTTTTCCTTCAAAGTGGAGATGCTGGATAATGGGGATTTTATATACGGGATCGACCATGGTACTTGTCAATGGCTCTTCGACATCGGGTTACGCATTCGAAAGAGGATTACCCCAAGGGGACCCGCTATCCCCATTTTTATTTATATTAGCATTGGAAGATCTGAATGTATTAATGGTGAAGGCTACGAACTCCGGATTATTCAAAGGCATGGCTCTCCCAAATAACGGTCCCGTTGTATAACACCTATTTTATGCAGATGACGTGGTATTCATTGTAGACGGAAATGTGGAACACATGAAAAACCTAAACCGCATCCTTAGATGTTTTTTTTTCTAGCATCAGGTTTGAAGGTGAGCCCATCAAAAAGCAAAGTATATGGCATAGGTCTTGCAGAAACAGAGTTATCCTCTTTAGCATCGGACTTAGAATGTAATGTTGGGGACATGCCGTTTAAATACCTCGGAATGTTGGTTGGTGCAAATATGAGTCGTGTGGCAAGCTGGAAGCCGATGGTGGACCGATTCAATGCAAAGTTGCCAAGATGGAAGGCGAAAAACTAGGACGAGTAACGTTGGCTAAAGCGGTATTAGGAAATTTACCAACGTATTTCCTATCTCTCTACAAAGCATCGATTAAGGTAATAAATTCGCTCGATGGTATTAGCCGGAGATTCATATGGGGAGGTGGAACACACAATAAAAAAATTCGATGGGTCGGGTAGGAGAAAATGGTGGTGTCAAAGAAAAGAGGAGGATTGGGTCTAGGGAATTTACGAGATGTGAATCTGGCTCTACTAATCAAATGGTGTCAAAGATTGCGGATTGAAGAAGTCCAGCTATGGGTCAAAGTCATTAAAGTGATACATGGTAACAAATGGAAGAATGACTTAGTGCCGGTTAATAAAGCCATCATAGGGCTGTGGAAAAATATCGATAATATAAGAAAGGATCTACAAAAAAGGGTGTGGATATAAACAATAAATTAGTGTGTAAAATCGGGAAAGGAAACAGAATCAGATTTCGGGAGGACAAATGGCTTCCTAATGGTAAATTATCTTTGTTATTTCCTCATCTTTACAAGTTGGCAGCAGCAAAAGGATCCTCAGTTATGGAAAACTACAAAAGGTTCGGCCCGAATGTAGCCTGGGAGTGCAGCTGGAAGTCACACCCAATGTCAGAATCCACCTGGGCAGAATTCTTGGGTTTCTTGGAGCTTTTAAGGATGGCCGAGGTGAAAGAGGGCGAAGATTCGTGGATCTGGGGACAGGAAGCAGAAGCCATCTTATCAGTCAAAACGGTGAGAGAGGACCTAGAAGCAACATGTACATAACTTGCCTTAGGCTTCGTGATCAAATGGTGTAATTGGGCGGTGCCTAAAGCAAACACGTTTGTTTGGAAGTGTGCACAAGGTAGAATTCCAATGAGAGTCGAGCTAGACAAGAGGGGTGTACAAACTGGTAACAATCTTTGTGCGTGTTGTGGATACATGCCGAAAACGGTGGAACATCTCTTGATATCATGCACGTTGGCAAGGGCACTATGATGGGCTATCGGGGTATAGCTGAAAGTCAACAATTTATACTCCCAGGAAACGGTAATACAACTACTCACCCATGTTGATACAATGAAGCTATCTAAGAAGAAAAAAAAGGAAACAAGATGCATTGTGGAGGCAACATTATGGAAAATTTGGCTGAATCGAAATGAAAAAGTTTTTAAAGGAAGACAAAATTCGAACAGCAAAATGCTTGAAGAAATAAAGGAATGCACGTACTTATGGATTAGGAGCAGGACAAAACTGGAGTATTTATCGTATGAAAATTAGATTGAACATGGAATTAATGCATAGAAGGTTAGGCGAGCAGATAGCTTAACTAATGTAATTTTGAGTTGTGTATGTTCTAGCCTTTTGGTTGTATATATTAAATCTCCCTTTATGTTTAAAAAACGTGTAGAGAGAAGGTTTATTCATTGGAATTAGACATCGCATCCACATGACCACGTATGTCTACTTCTTCCTCTCTCTCTAACTTAAATGAGACAATAGTCAAGAAAAAAAAGTAAAAAAAAAAAAAAAAAAACATTATGTTTACTATTAAAACTCTAGTCTCACACTTCCTCTTCATTGCCGAAAATCCCAACCATTACCACAAAACCTAGCCGCCGCCACTACTACACCACCTAACACCGTTGTCTCAGTTCGCAGTCCGTCATCATCCTCAGCCGAAAATAAAATATTGATAATGTTCTCTTACTATTCTTTCTTCACGTCACACATTGGAGAGAGAGATGGGGGGTGGGAGGGAGAGAGAGAGAGAGACACACACACACTTGAGGAGAACCCCATATAACCATGGTTGTAGAAATCCCGACTAGGGTTGGCAATGGTGTAACAACCCGACTTTTCAGATCGTTACTTGTCACTGTTATTTCATTCGTAACCGCTTGTATTCCCGAGATTTCGATTATCGCAATGGATTAAACTATGTTTTAAAACACATTAATAAACACCTATTACAACACTTATTCAAAACACAGTTATCACTTTCAAAATGCTATTTATAACGCTTACTATTTAACGCATTTTATCTCATATTACATCGCTTACTTAGGCTAAACGCTATCACAACGCTATCTCAACACAAACTCAACGTAAACTCGAAAACGCAGATTTACTTATGTTATGTGTGATTATTTGTTTAAATGTTATGTGGTTATCAACGCAACGCTTATACGCTCAAACGCTCATTCGCAACTCGATTAAACGCAACACAACGCTTAACGCACAAAACGAAAGTTGGAAAACTAACAAACGCGACCCGGCTGTCCGAATGGACATTCGATCGGATGGACATCCGTTCGGATGGACATCCGTTCGGATGACCATCCGTTCGGATGGCCATCCGACCGGATGGCCATTCGACCGGATGGCCATCTGCCCCGAACACCACTTCGCGTACAACCGACTTAACTCTCTCTCTCACTCTATAAATACTACCCGTACACCTCCCTTTCACTGATTTGACACCTCCATCCGATCACACGCACACAAGTCGCTCTCAGTCACTTTTACTCACGATACAAGCCTATTTTGTAAGTATTTCTCCTCAAATCTTGTACAATCTTCATCACTAAACACTTCTACATCATCATCTTCATCAAAATCACACACCAACACTAACTTTTCTTTGAAATCACGGATTTGAGCCCCTTGAAGGTGTTCTTGACTCATTTTGCTTATGCAAACTGTTGTAAAGCATCATCTCATCAAGATTGGTTCGGATCTAAGAGATTTCCACAACTTCCAACCAAGTATTGCAAGATTTCAACACTTTTCATCTAATTTCAACTTTTCTTCAAACTCTCACAATAAACTTATGGAATCTGGACTCATTCGGGCTCTCTACTCGTTTCTAAGTTGAAAGTCGGCTTGAAAACGGATTTCCACCAGAGAGATGGACCGATTAACGGGTCAAGCATGAAATCTCACCGAGAACAGCTCGTCTGTCTGAAGGGGTGGTTCCCATCCAACCGAATGAACTGAATCTGGTGTATTCCCGTTGTTTAACACGTCATCACGCCGTCTCCGTTAACACAAAACTTGTTACTTAGAAAATTTTACCAAATTTCAAACAACAGATCATCTGAACGAAGGCCATTCGTTCGGATGACCTGTCCTTTTATAACTTTTAATACTTAGACGTTTTTTAACGAAACATCGAATTTTCAATGATTTATAAAACAAAGACTCTCATTCGAATGGACATCCATTCGAATGGTCATCCGCCCGGATGGTTTAAACCCATTCGTTCGGATCACCATCCGACACTCTGTTACGCACTGTTCAACGCATACGCTACTGTTTCCATACTCAGGCTAACTCAACGCGCTCCCTTCAATCCAATCCAGACTATGTTTACTTGTTACACACTCACTGTGAGTATACTCGAACCCATTTTCATTTAACGCACTTTTGGGTGTTACATACATTCTATATCAAAACACAACATACAACGCAACACTTTACAACCCTAACCGCTCCCGCATGCTATACGTGTAATTTGAATGCTTGTACTATGCTATACAGTGTTACACTATACCACCTCTAGCAACAATAGTACTATAGTTTGGACTCAGCACCTATCGTGGACATGGGTTGCTAGGGATCATATTACTCTACTTCATGTGTTCGCAGTGGTGAACATGTGTCACGCATACTCTACAACGTAGTCTCGTGGTTAAGTTGAGAACATCGTTTAATAGTTACATGCTTCGCCCGTTCCGTGTTACATGCTGGTTATGCGTAAACGCTTTTACTACTATATGCTATGCAAACTTGTGTACTCACCTTTACATTTTATATATTGACTTTATTTTAACGTATGTGACAGGTTGATAGGATGCTATGCCATGATAAAACAAGCTAGGAAGTCTAGAAACCCGCAAAATACAATATGAGTTGTCGGAATAGTATTTGTTTATGAGACTCGCTATCTGTAATGACTGTTATTGCTTTATATGTTAGTAGTATGGGATATTAACGTTAAATATATTGTCATTTAATAGTCGTTATGGATTCTCTTGAACAATCTGTTTCGCTCAGTGCCACGCCCCAGTGATTCCGCCATCGGTTGGGGTGTGACAGATTGGTATCAGAGCCATAACTATAGGGAATTAGGGTGACTCGGCCTAGTTCGAAGTTTGAGTCATAGGATTGACCTAGTCTATAGTCTAAGTACCAACAGCCCTCTTCGTGCAAACCCAGTAGGGGTTTGTACAAACCTACTCTTGATTTCTCTCGTTCGAACTCGCGAAAACTACATCTTCTTGCGGACCCGCATACTACAGCTTCGTATGAAGGGAAAGCCTTTCCTAAGGCGTGTAAACTTACTTATGCATTTCCTAAGGCGAGCACAATATACACGTTTTTGAAAACACTCGCATAACACAACCGAGTGAATGGGTCGAGATTAGGTGTGAAAACCATGAACTCTCAATAAGATCACTCACTCTATGTGTATTTTTACTCTCAGCATGAGAACCTCTGTTGAGTTAGTGTGACATCCATACCTCAATAGAGATCTCCACCTCTAACTCATGGCTTTGCCGCATTATCAGGAACAAAGTTGTTAAGTTAGGGGTGAAACCCGCATCTTAATAACGCGTTCCACTCCCTATCTTGATTTTAACAAAACTTTCACCAAAGTCTCGATGGATTCCAACGGCTCGGGTCACGTAGTAAATGGAAGGATGAGTGTCGTTCGCCATATTCGGCGAGAGCACAGTGAATTAGGCCAAAGCCTGTACTCGCGGTCGTTGTGAATAGTCAAATCACTTTGGGTAGTTGATGTCTAACATCAAGACGCTCTGTTTTCAATGTAACCTGCTATCGCCAATTTTACGCTTTCACGATTTTATGTGTTTATGTGTTTCGACTTTGGAGATCATACGCATTTTCGCTCTTCGCTTTACTAAACGCGCACAACTCGCACCGTCTCTTAATCTCAAACGCTAACTAATCATGAACCAACTATGAACTCTCGCACGCTATACTACTCGCTATGCTATTCGCAACGCTACACGCTACACTGCTCGCAACACTACTCGCTACGCGACTCGCTATCGCTCGCAACTCTCAAGCGCGCTATGCAACTTTGAAAGATAGGTGAATACATGAAAAATATAGGTGAATACGTGCAAAATATGTGCTTACATGGATTATGTGCTCCTACATGTTTATGTGCTTATGTGCCGACGTGTTCCTGATGCTTTACCTAATAACAATAATAAGTATGTTGGTTAAACGCTAAGCTTTTCAAAACCCGATATGATCAAATCTCGTCTAAATCCTATGACGATGTCTGCTGCAGACAATGTCGTCATTTGGTTCTCACACTCAAAGCGCCGCTCGATGAAACCATGCTGACAAACGTATCGCATCACTGGTGGCCAAGGAAATGGCTAAAGTCTTACCTCAAATCGTCAGTGAAATCAACGAGGTCAGCAGTAAATCCTCCGTCGAATCAAAGAGCGACACGCCGAAAGCTTCTTTCAACTTTAAGCAATTCAAGGCCTGCGGTCCTAAAGACTTCACTGGTGAAGATGGACCCAGTGCTATGTTCCAGTGGTTTGACTGAATTGAAGTCACCCTTCATCAAAGTGGATGCCCAGACAACCTCCACACTGTGAATGCTACTGGGGTCTTCCAGTCTAGGGCACTGGATTGGTGGACTGCTGAGCGCAACAGGTGCAGTAATGATGAAGCTTATGGCCTCTTATGGGAGGAACTGAAGGAAATCATGATGAAAGAATTATGTCCCCCACATGAAGTCCAGAAGCTAGAGAACGAGTTCTGGAACATCAAACAAGAAGGAGGTGACAACGCTAGTCCCACCGCTCATTTCAAGCAATTGAGTATTATATGTCTCAGTCAGGTTGCCACGCCTGATATGACGATCAAGAAATACATTCGAGCCCTTCCAGAATATGTAGCTGATTTTGTTCAAGCAGCAAGACCTGCTACGATTGAGGAAACTTACCAGCTAGCAGCCGAGATCAATGACAAACGAGTCTTGGCTGGAGCTTTCAAGACCTCAACTAAAAGTCTTAATCAAGCTACTACTACTCCTGCTACCAATAGTGCAGCATCTCAAGGTTCAAAGTCTTCACGCCAAAATCGCAAGCGAAAGGGCAACAACAACAAGAACTATGCTACTACCGCCGCTCCTCTCAACGCTGTCCCTGTACAACCCAGCAACCAGAACCGCTAAGCTTCTATTACCAATGCACCGCCTGCCAAGTGTGCGTATACTGCGATTCATCTTATGTGCCCTACCTGCACATATCATCATCCGACGGGGGTCAACTGTTGTTTCTGTGCGAACTGCAACATCTATGGGCACTTTACTGCTCACTGTCGTTCAGGCCCATGCAAGCAAGCCGCTCAAGCTATTCCAGCACCGCCCGCTCCACTCCCAGCTTCTCAGGTCAACCAAGCAGCTCTTGCGCCCACTGTTCATGCACGAGCTTGCTACTCTTGTGGTGACCCGAATCATTTTGCTAATGTCTGCCCAATGCGTGTTGTGAAACAAGAACCGCAACAACAACCACCGCAACAGTAGCAACAGCAACAACAGCAACAGTAGCCTCAGCAGCCCGCGGAAGAACTTTCAACATCAACGTCGGCCAGGCTCAGACTGACAACAATGTTTTCAATGGTATGTTCCTTGTTAACGGTATTTATGCTTCGTGTTTATTTGATACTGGAGCATATAACTGCTTTGTGTCGTTTAAAGTTGAAAAGTTCCTAAAACGTAAATGCGCTAACCTCCCAACGACCTTCGACGTAGAAATTGCCACCGGAAGAACCGTCACCGTCAGCTCCGTTCTCCGTGATTGTACTCTTGAACTTAACAATCACGTTTTCCCAATCGATCTCATTCCAATGCAACTTGGTAGTTTCGATGTCATAGTAGGCACGGACTTTCTTCCTGAAAATCATGCCGAAGTCGTTTGTTTCAAAAAGATGATCCGTTTCTCTCTTTCAAATGGTGATCAACTCTGTGTTTATGGCGAAGTATCCTTGAAAGAACCGAAACTGATGTCGTGTATACAAGCAAGCAAGTATCTCCACAAGGAATACTTGGCTTTCTTAGCTCACATTGTAGTAGCATAGGAGGAAAAGAATCTGATGGAAAAAGGTACTTGTGGTTCGTGATTTTCCTAATGTCTTTTCTGAAGATTTACCCGGTCTACCCCTACCCGTGATATCGATTTCTGTATCGACCTCATCCCTGGAGCTAACCTTGTTGCTAAAGCCCTTTATCGCCTCGCACCGTCCGAAATGTGTTAACTCTCTAGCCAACTCTAGGAATTACTTGATAAAGGCTTCATACACCCTAGCACATCTCTATGTGTCGCAAGCCCCTCCCCCTATCTGTCCCGGGAACGGGCGGCCGCTAGACCAGTTGTGGTGGTATCATTTTGTTTATTATTTTGGCAGCGGAATTTCATCAGGACCGTAGTTAGGAAATGTTTATCAGAGTAAAACCACCATATTTTATATTAATAACCACATGGGTAAAACCCAAGTTTCTTATTACAATATAGGGATAAACCCGATTTTATTGAATTTAAAACATCGTCTTTTAGGTAACTTTTATAGCCACATTTTTCCAAGCCGTTAGTGCTCTCAAGTTGGCTTTCTTCTAATTTGGCTTTCACATTTTGTTACCTGAAACGCGTTTTAAAAACATTTGTCAGTGGAAAATACTGGTGAGTGAATCCTAGTTTAATCAAGAAGAGTTTTATCAATTAACACAGTATTGAGAGCTATCACATTGTTTATTTCTACACAATTACTCATTCAGTATTGTCAATCCTGACTGGTGGGTCATATTACACACTGGCTAACTCGTTGTCCAATTGTAACGTGTTCCACATTTTGTATACAAAAACCCAACATGCCGGCAGTAATCGAAGAACTACAAAGACTCAATCACTACTTAATCATATTGTAAAGCATTTAAGGTTTTGTAAAACAGTTCACAAAAGGTTTACAAAAAGAGGATAAACTCACATTGCTGTCTTAGACTTCTTTTAGGGTTTCCTGGTGATTTATCTATAATTTACACAAATGTACATATGTTAGTATAATAACCCTTTATTTATATTAACGATACCCTCCCCGAGACGGCATTCCAACGACTACGTCGGGCAGAACCACGACAGTCGTTACGGAACCCTGGATTAATCGGGCAGCGTATGTAATACGTAACTAGGGTTATAATACTTACAACGGAGCAGAACTTCGTTAATTAGGGGGATATTATACCCGATTATAGTGTCTACTATCAAAAATTCGAGATAAAGAAAAGGAAATGAGCGAGTTTCAACTGAAGGCCCGATGCCCTCTTATATAGGGCCTGAAATTGGTTTCCTCGCGGCCTAAGGTTAGACCTCGGGCTACGCGGCCCGCATAGTAGGGGGTCTAGGCCGTAGCTGATCCGGGTCACGAATAGGTCCAACACGTGTTGCAACGTGTCATCACCGGGTGAGGCCTCGTTGTTGATCGCTCGCGGCCCGCGTAGGCAGTAGCCAAAGGCTACGTGCCCTGCGAGAGCCTCATTTTTCTTGTTTTTATTTTATTTTTATAAAAATAAAGGTATTCGGGGTCCGTTTTTGCGTACGGGGTGTATTTTAGGACATATAAGGATATTAAAAATAATATTAGGGTGTTAGAAAAATTTCAGGAGGGTTGTTATATCCTCCCCACCTTGTTGTAGAGCTCGTCCTCGAGGTCTACTGGAACAAGTGTGAATATTTCCTTTTCATTTCTGATTCAAGCTCCCATGTGTATTATGGTCCTCTTTTGGAGTCCCACATTACTTTGACCAGAACTAATCTCTTGTGCTTGAGGTTCTTGACTTTCCTGTCTTCAATTTGTAGAGGTCTTTCTACAAATTTTAACTGTTCATTTACCTCTATATCCTTAAGAGGTGCTATCAGTGATTCATCAGCTAAGCATTTCTTGAGATTAGATACAAGAAATACATCATGTATTCCTGCCATTTCCTCTGGCAGTTGTAGCTGATAGGCTACAGGTCCTATTCTTCTAATAATCTCAAAAGGTCCAACATACCTGGGACTTAGCTTTCCCCTTTGATGAATCTTACCACTCCTTTCCAAAGAGAGACTTTTAATAATACCTTATCTCCTACTTGAAATTCTAATGGCTTTCGTCTGTTATCAGCATAACTCTTTTATCGATCACGTGCTGCTTTCAGTCGTTCCTTGACTTGAATGATTTTGTCTGTTGTTTCTTGTACTATCTCAGGTCCAGATATTTGCTTTTCTCCAATTTCTGCCCAACAGACTGGCGTTCGGCACTTTCGTCCATAAAGTGCTTCGAATGGTGCAGCATTGATACTTGTGTGATAACTATTATTATAAGAAAATTCTGTCAATGGTAAGTGACCGTCCCAATTACCCCCGAAATCAAATACACAAGCTCTAAGCATGTCTTCCATTGTCTGAATTGTCCTTTCGCTTTGTCCGTCCGTTTGAGGATGATAAGTTGTGCTTAGATTTAACTTGGTTCCCATTGTTTTTTGGAAAACTTGTCCAAAAATGAGAGGTAAAACGACTATCTCTGTCAGAAACAATTGATAGAGGAATTCCATGTAAAGAAACTACTTCATTTACATATAATTTAGCTAATTGTTCCATACTGAAAGTTTCCTTCATCGGTAGGAAATGAGCTGACTTGGTTAGCCGGTCTGCAATCACCCAGCTTGTATCATTACCTTTTCTTGTTTTGGGTAATTTAGTAACAAAATCCATTGTTATTAATTCCCATTTCCAAACAGGCATTTCTAACTGTTGCAGTAAACCTGAAGGTTTCTGATGTTCAACTTTGACTTGTGAACAGGTTAAACATTTTGCAACATATGCTGCTATATCCTTTTTCATTCCTATCCAGCAAAAATTCTTTCTTAAATCCTGATACATCTTATCACTTCTAGGATGCATCATATAGTTAGACCAATGGGCTTCTTCTAATATACGGTGGCGTAGGTTTCCTAATTTTGGTATCCACATCCTTTTCTTATGGAATCTCCAAATTCCATCTGTTCCTTGTTCCAATTCCTTAATCATTCCTTTCAACTTTTCAGTATCATCCTTGATTACTGATTCTTGTGCTTTTCTAATCTGTTCATTTAAATCTACTTGTAGATATAATTTAAGAGAAAGTACTCTTTTTGGCTTTTCATGATACTTTCGGCTTAAAGCATCAGCAACTACATTTGCCTTTCCTGCATGATACTGGATATCACAATCATAATCACTAAGTAATGCCATCCAGCGTCTTTGTCTCATATTCAACTCCTTTTGCCCGAAGACATACCTTAAACTCTTATGGTCTGTGAAAATGGTAAACTTACTACCATATAGGTAATGTCTCCAAATCTTAAGGGCGAAAACTATAGCTCCTAACTCTAGATCATGGGTTGAATAATTCTCTTCATGATTCTTAAGCTGTCTAGAAGAGTAAGCTATAACCTTTTGACATTGCATCAATACACATCCATAACCTAATTTAGAAGCGTCACAATAGATTACAAAATCTTCAGTTCCTTCTGGTAAAGCTAGTATGGGTGCATGGGTTAATTTTTGCTTAAGAATTCTAAAGGCTTCTTCTTGTTTTGGTCCCCATTCAAACTTAACGGATTTACAGGTCAGCTTAGTTAAGGGAGTGGCTATTCTAGAAAAATCTCGAATAAATCTTCTATAATAACCGGCCAATCCTAAGAAACTTCTAACCTCGGTTGGTGATTCTGGGGTTTTCCATTTGGTTATCGCCTTGATCTTGGTGGGATCTACATAAATTCCTTCATGATCAACTAGATGTCCAAGAAATTGTACCTGTTCTAACCAAAACTCACACTTTGAAAATTTAGCATAAAGCTTTTCTTTTCTCAATAAACTTAGAAGTGCGTGCAAATGCTTTGCATGTTCCTCTTTACTCTTAGAGTAAATGAGAATATCATCTATAAAGACAATTATGAATTTATCCAAATATGGCTTACATATTCGGTTCATCATATCCATGAATGCAGCTGGGGCATTGGTTAAACCAAATGACATGACAGTAAACTCATAATAGCCATACCTTGTTCTGAAAGCGGTCTTAGGAATGTCCTCTTCCTGTACCTTTAATTGATGATATCCTGACCTTAAATCGATTTTAGAGAAAAACCGGGCACCTTGCAACTGATCAAACAGATCATCAATTCTTGGTAATGGATACCGATTCTTAATTGTGACCTTGTTCAATTCACGGCAGTCAATATACATACGCATTGATCCGTCCTTCTTTTTAACGAATAAGATCAGCGCTCCCCAGGGTGATGAACTTGGCTGTATAAATCCTTTCTCTAACAATTAATCTAATTGTTTCTTTAGTTCCTGCATTTTTGCGGGTGCCAAACGGTAAGGTGCTTTGGCAATTGGTGATGTCCCTGGTATTAGGTGGATTCTGAATTCAACTTCTCTGTCTGGAGGTTGCCCTGGTAGCTCTTCTGGAAATACATCTGAAAACTAGGATACTACTGGAATATCCTTTAATTCTTTTCCTTTAGTGTTAGTGATTATAGAAATCAAATACACTAATGATCCTTTTCTTATATAACTTGTTGTTTTCATCACAGTGATGAATTTAGTAGATCTAGAGGTTTTATTTCCTTTAATTGTGATCTTTTCACCCCTTGGTGAATTTACTTGAATTGAATTTTGATCACATAAAATACTGGCTTTATTGGTTATTAATCAATCCATTCCTAACACAACATCAAATCCTGCCAGATTCATGGGATTTACAATAAATTTCTGATTTAGAATTTCTATTCTTGCTCCCTGCAAGATCTCAGAAATCTTAATGGTTTCCCCATTTGCTGTCTCTACCAGACATTCTTGTGGAAGTTTAGTTAATGATTGATTAAGAATTTTGCAAAATGAAGTATTAATAAAACTTTGGTTTGCACCAGAGTCAAATAATACTTTAGTAAAAACATCATTAACTAAAAACGTACCGGTGATCACATCCGGGATCATCTTTGCTTCTTCTGCAGTTAGAACAAATGCTCTAGCATTTTTAGTATTCTTGGTGTTCGTAGCTGGAGCTAGCTTTGGACAATTAGGCTTGATGTGGCCTTGTTCTCCGCAGTTGTAGCATATCCTGTTGCTAATCTTTTTCCTGCAATCTTCCTCCTTGTGTCCCGATATTTTACAGAAGTTACAGTATATGGAGCATCTTCCGGAATGCTTCCTTTTGCAATACTTACAGTAGGGTGCAGAGGTAGAACCGACATTTCTCCCACGGTTAGAATTTCCAGAACGGAATTCTTGTGTAAGCTTCTGGATTAGGTTCCTCCTTTGATCCTCTTCTCGTGTACGGACTAATTCATCTGTCAAGGTATTGGCTAGTTCTACAGTTTCTTCTATTGTTTGGGGTCTAGCTGCCTTGACTACATGCCTTATCTCTCCAATTAACCGCCAGATGTAACGGGAGATAAATACTGGTTCAGGTGAAGCAAGGGTTGGCACAATTCAAGCATATTCAAAGAATAACTTAGTGTACCCCTTACTATCCACACCAGGCATTCTAAGGATTAAGAACTTGTTTGATATCTGTTCTTTTTCATTAGGAGGGCAGAATTTCGTTTCTACCATGTTTTTAAACTCCTCCCATTCCATATTGTAAGTTCTATCACTTCCTCTAGTCTGGAGGATAGTATTCCACCATTCTAGTGTTGAATTCTTAAACAGATTGGAAGCAAACATTATCTTATCCTCTTTCGCACATTTACTTATTCTTAAGACTGCCTCAGTCTTTTCTATCCAGCGTAGAACTGCAACGGTCCCTTCATTGCCCAAGAATTCCATTCGTTTACAAGACCAGAATTCTTTGTAAGAACAACCGTAAGACACGGTTCTTCTTCTTTTGGGAATGGGCACTTGAAGTATAGGTCCATTGTTCACGCTGTGTTCAAGTTCAGTTGGTCGCTTACTGCTATGCTTACTTTTATTATCCGCTTCCCTAACCGTTTGAATAATATATGGCATTGCATCTATTATTCCTTGTGCCACTACGTGTTGGATGGCACTGTTATCCACTTGGTTTCCATTGTTGTTGTTCGGATTTTCGTTACCCGGGTTATTGTTACTCTGGTTATCGTTATTCAGATTTTCCTGATTCACTTCGTCGTTCATCTGAATTATAAACAATTATCACGTATTGATATCACAAGATAATATCTTAAGATGATCAATTACATGACACGCATTTTGATCAAAAACGTCGAGCATTGCGACTTTACTCTTTTCTATTATAGTATGCATCTAATACAAACCGATACTGAAATTAAAATTACAATACTACTATGCATCGCTAACCACAAAGTGGTCTATACTACAACATATATATATATATATATATATATATATATATTTCAAACATATTATATATATATTATTATTATTACCAACTCCACCATCAGCTTTACTGGTCTGGATTCATCCAGTAATCAATATGGCGCTCGTCATATTTCTAGACGAGTCGCTCTCCTACCTGCCTCATCCTCTCACTACTCTCTAAGATTTCTTCTCCAAAAGTTCAGAGCTCATGCACATTTTCTGCACTCATTGGGGGTGCAGGTGCTGGTACTAGGTCTCGGTACTGGGGCATGGGATTCTTCTGAGGGTACGGATTCTCTAAGATCTCCCTAATGTATTCATCATTGTCATAGTAGGGATCTAGAGGGTCCAGACCTGGATATGCTGCTAAGTTCGGCATGGTTTCGTCGTTTAGGTGATAGCGTGGTACATAATCCCTATGATCATCGAACCATGGATCATAATTTGGATCTAAGGGATTAGGGGTTGGTATCCTAGGTATCTCCTCAGGGTTGAAATCATGCATTTCTATCTCCATCGGTTGAGTGGGGAACAAAGGTAAGGGTTGTGGGGCTACTGGTTGTTCCAGATTTGGGTCGGCAGCAGTTGTTGCTAGGATACGAAAATTGGCTAAGCTCCTATTAAGCATATCCTGTGTATGGGTATCTGACTCTCGCTTAGCGGCTGCTAGGACTCTTTGCTGTTGCAACTTTCGCATTCTTTTCCTACGCTCGAATGCTCCCTTACTGAACCATCCTCTCTTTTTCTGAGGGAATGGCTCTTCAGACTGAGCCTTAAAGACAAACATCCCTTCTTTCTGATCAGCAGAATACCCAGGGAGGGTAGGCTGGGAAGAAGTACCTTCACTCCTAGGTGAATCAGACAACTGACGATACACGTCCGTGGGTCCTTGATCACTCATACTGTAAACTAACAAATAGTCAAATAACACATAACAATAAAATACAGTTATGCACGTATTTTCATAATTTATTTCCTAACAATTTGGATAATATATTGATGTCAGCAGAACACTTCTGTGGCTGAATCGGTGGCTTAGCTCTGATACCACCTTATGTCGCAACCCCCGCCCCCTATCTGTCCCGGGAACGGGCGGCCGCGAGACCAGTTGTGTTGGTATCATTTTGTTTATTATTTTGGCAGCGGAATTTCATCAGGACCGTAGTTAGGAAATGTTTATCAGAGTAAAACCACCATATTTTATATTAATAACCACATGGGTAAAACCCAAGTTTCTTATTATAATATAGGGATAAACCCTATTTTATTGAATTTAAAACATCGTCTTTTAGGTAACTTTTATAGCCACATTTTTCCAAGCCGTCAGTGCTCTCAAGCTGGCTTTCTTCTAATTTGGCTTTCACATTTTGTTACCTGAAACGCGTTTTAAAAACATTTGTCAGTGGGAAATACTGGTGAGTGAATCCCAGTTTAATCAAGAAGAGTTTTATCAATTAACACAGTATTGAGAGCTATCACATTGTTTATTTCTACACAATTACTCATTCAGTATTGTCAATCCTGACTGGTGGGTCATATTACACATTGGCTAACTCGTTGTCCAATTGTAACGTGTTCCACATTTTGTATACAAAACCCCAACATACTGGCATTAATTGAAGAACTACAAAGACTCAATAACTGCTTAATCATATTGTAAAGCATTTAAGGTTTTGTAAAACAGTTCACAAAAGGTTTACAAAAAGAGGATAAACTCACATTGTTGTCTTAGACTTCTTTTAGGGTTTCATGGTGATTTATCTATAATTTACACAAATGTACATATGTTAGTATAATAACCCTTTATTTATATTAACGATACCCTCCCCGAGACGGCATTCCAACGACTACGTCGGGCAGAACCACGACAGTCGTTACGGAACCCTGGATCAATCGGGCAGCGTATCTAATGCGTAACTAGGGTTATAATACTTACAACGGAGCAGAACTTAGTTAATTAGGGGGATATTATACCCGATTATTGTGTCTACTATCAGAAATTCAAGATAAAGAAAAGGAAATGAGCGAGTTTCAACTAAAGGCCCGATGCCCTCTTATATAGGGCCTGAAATTGGTTTCCTCGCGGCCGGCGTAAGGTTAGACCTTGGGCTACGCGGCCCGCGTAGTAGGGGGGTCTAGGGCGTAGCTGATCCGGGTCACGAATAGGTCCAACACGTGTTGCCACGTGTCATCACCGGGTGAGTCCTCGTTGTTGATCGCTCGCGGCCCGCGTAGGCTGTAGTCAAAGGCTACGCGCCCCGCGAGAGCCTCATTTTTCTTGTTTTTACTTTATTTTTATAAAAATAAAGGTATTCGAGGTCCGTTTTCGCGTACGGGGTGTATTTTAGGACATATAAGGATATTAAAAAATATATATATATATTAGGGTGTTAGAAAAATTTCAGGAGGGTTGTTATACCATGGGGCGCACCTTTCCTTTTCGTGAAAAAGAAGGATGGATCATTCCGAATGTGCATCGATTATAGGGAACACAATAAGCTCACTATCAAGAATCGCTACCCTCTACCCCGAATTGACGACTTATTTGATCAACTGCAAGGCACTACGTGTTTCTCTAAGATCGATCTACGTTCTGGTTATCACCAGCCACGTATCCAGGAGCAAGACATTCCGAAAACCGCATTCCGTACCCGTTATGGTCATTACGAATTCGTGGTCATGCCTTTTGGTCTTACCAATGCACCCGTGGTATTCATGGATTTGATGAACCGTGTGTGTAAACCCTTTCTTGATCGCTTCGTTATCATGTTTATCGATGATATCCTTATCTATTCGAAGTCGAGAGCCGAACACGCGCAGCATCTTCGTTTAGTTCTCGAGCTTCTCCAAGGAAATCGCCTCTACGCCAAATTCTCCAAGTGTGAATTTTGGCTCGAGGAGGTTCAATTTCTCGGTCCATCGTCAACAGTCAAGGAATTCACGTCGACCCAGCTAAGATTGAAGCAGTTAGGAGTTGGATTACACCGAAAACCCCGTCCGAAGTTCGTTCTTTTCTCGGATTGGCGGGTTATTACTGTCGATTTATCGCTGATTTCTCTAAAATCGTTGTTCCTCTCACTTCCCTAATGCATAAAGATAAGCCTTTTGTTTGGGGAACCGAACAAGAGGATGCCTTTCAAATTCTCAAGTGTATGCTTTGCAACGCTCCCGTACTCGCACTACCCGATGGAAACGACGACTTTGTTGTTTATTGCGATGCCTCTAACCTTGGTCTTGGTTGTGTTCTTATGCAACGGGACAAGGTTATCGCGTATGTGTCTCGCCAACTCAAGGTCCACGAGAAGAACTACACAACCCACGATCTCGAACTCGGTGCAGTTGTCTTTGCGTTAAAGATTTGGCGACACTACCTTTATGGTACCAAGTGTACGGTCTTCACCGACCATAAGAGCCTACAACACATCTTGAACCAGAAAGAGGTAAATATGCGCCAACGCCGATCGGTTGAACTTCTCAATGACTATGATTGTGAGATACGCTACCACCCAGGCAAGGCAAACGTCGTTGCCGACGCTCTTAGCCGACGAAGCTACTTACATAGCGTTCATAATGTTCAAGCCTAACACAACCTCGAAGCCCTCATTCGCGACGCTCAACACGCTTGTTTTCTCGAGAACACCCTGAAGGAAGAAAGAATACTCGGAACCGAAAACCAATTAGTGAATAAACCGAATGGTATTTTTCACTATCTCGATCGCATGTGGATACCTAGTCGCAATAATCTCCGAGAGATTTTGCTGACTGAAGCCCACAAATCCCGATATTCCATTCACCGGTGCCGAAAAGATGTACCAGGACCTTCGCTCCTGGTACTGGTGGGGGAGCATGAAGAAGCATATCACTCTCTATGTTTCGAAGTGCCTAACTTTATCGAAAGTTAAGGCTGAACACCAACGACCCTCTGGCTTACTCGAACAACCCGAAATCCCGATGTGGAAATGGGATAGTATAGCTATAGATTTCATTACGAAACTTCCTCGCATGCCATCAGGTCATGATAGCATTTGGGTTATCGTTGATCGTCTTAATAAATCCGCTCACTTTTTACCAATACGAGAAGACTATAAGGTTGAACGATTAGCACGAATCTATACCGACGAAATCATTTGTCGACATGGGAAGCCTCGAGACATCAACTCTAACCGCGATGGTCGGTTTACCTCGCCTCTCTGGGAGACTTTCCAATCCGCTCTCGGTACGACTCTGAACCTCAGTACCGCATTCCATCCTCAGACCGACGGTCAGACTGAGCGCACGATCCGCACCCTTAAAGACATGCTTCATTCGTACATTATAGATTTTGGTGGTAATTGGGATTCGCATTTACCTTTAGTAGAATTCTCGTATAATAACAGTTATCATGCTAGTATTCAAATGGCACCCTTTGAGGCATTATATGGAAGAAAATGTCAATCACCTATTGTATGGCACGAGATCCGAGATGCTCAAATCACCAGTCCTGAGTTATTGCAAGAAACGACTGACAAGATCCTCCAGATATGAGACAATCTCTTGAAAGCTCGGAGTCGTCAGAAGAGTTACGCCGATAAACGCCGCAAGCCCCTTGAGTTTGAAGTTGGTGATCACGTACTCCTAAAGGTTTCACCTTGGAAGGGGGTGATCCGATTCGGCAAGAAAGGAAAGCTAGTGCCACAATACGTGGGTCCCTTTAAGATTCTGGAAATAATTGGCAAAGTGGCCTACCGACTCGAATTACCGGAGGAACTCAGCAACGTACATCCAACTTTCCACATCTAGAACCTCAAGAAGTGCCTAGCCGAAGAAAATCTTCATGTTCCTCTTGAAGATTTGCAAGTTAACGAAACCCTACACTTTGTGGAAAAGCAAGTAGAAATCATGGATCGAGAGACCAAGAAACTTTGACGCACTCGCATTCCTATAATGAAGGTTCGCTGGGAAGGCAAACGCGGCTCCGAGTTCACTTGGGAACTCGAAAGTGATATGAAAGCTAAATACCCACATCTATTTGATATGCCTGCTCCTTAATTTCAGGACGAAATTTCCTAAAGTAGGGGAGGCTGTAACAACCCGACTTTTCGGATCGTTACTTATCACTGTTATTTCATTCGTAACCGCTTATATTCCCGAGATTTCAATTATCGCAATGGGTTAAACTATGTTTTAAAACGCATTAATAAACGCCTATTACAACGCTTATTCAAAACACAATTATCACTTTCAAAACGCTATTTATAACGCTTACTATTTAACGCATTTTATCGCATATTACATCGCTTACTTAGACTAAACGCTATCTCAACGCAAACTCGAAAATGCAGATTTACTTATGTTATGTGTGATATTTGTGTGATTATTTGTTTAAATGTTATGTGGTTATCAACGTAACGCTTATACTCTCAAACGCTCACTCGTAACTCGATTAAACGCAACGCAATGCTTAACACATGAAATAAAAGTTGGAAAACTAACAAACGCGACCTGGCTGTCCGAATGGACATCCGATCGAATGGACATCCGTCTGGATGACCATTCGACCGGATGGCCATCTGCCCCGACACCACTTCCTGCACAACCGACTTAACTCTCATTCTCACTCTATAAATACTTCCCATACACCTCCCTTTCACTGATTTAACACCTCCATCCGATCACACGCATACAAGTCCCTCTCAGTCACTTTTACTCGCGATTCAAGGCTATTTTGTAAGTATTTCTCCTCAAATCTTGTACAATCTTCATCACTAAACACTTCTACATCATCCTCTTCATCAAAATCACAAACCAACACTAACTTTTCTCTGAAATCACGGATCTGAGCCCCTTAAAGGTGTTCTTCACTCATTTTGCTTATGCAAACTATTGTAAAGCATCATCTCATCAAGATTGGTTCAGATCTAAGATATTTCCACAACTTCCAACCAATTATTGCAAGATTTCAACACTTTTCATCTAATTTCAACTTTTCTTCAAACTCTCACACTAAACCTATGGAATCTGGACTCTTTCAGGCTCTCTACTCGTTTATTTAGTCGAAAGTCGGCTTGAAAACTGATTTCCACCGGAGAGATGGACTGATTAATGGGTCAAGCATGAAATCTCACCGAGAACAGCTCGTCTATCTGAAGGGGTGGTTCCCATTTGACCAAATAAACTGAATCTGGTGTATTCCCGTTGTTTGACACGTCATCACGTCGTCTCTATTAATGCAAAACTTGTTACTTAGAAAATTTTACCAAATTTCAAACAACAGACCATCTGGTCGAATGGCCATCCAAACACCCTATCCCTTTATAACTTTCAATACTTAGACGTTTTTAACGAAACTTCGAATTTTCAACGATTTACAAAACAAGCACCCTCATTCGAATGGACATCCATTCGAATGGACATCCATTCGGATGACCATCTGCCCGGATGCCCATCCGTTCAGATGGTTTAAACCCATTCATTCGGATCACCATCCAACACTCTGTTACGCACAGTTCAACACTTATGCTACTGTTTCCATACTCAGGCTAACTTAACGCGCTCCCTTGAATCCAATCCAGACTATGTTTACTTGTTAAACACTCACTGTGAGTATACTCGAACCCATTTTCATTTAACGCACTTTTGGGTGTTATATACGTTCTATATCAAAACACAACACACACCGCAACACTTTACAACGCTAACCGCTCCCGCATGCTATACGTGTACTTTGAATGCTTGTACTATGCTATACAGTGTTACACTATACCGCCTCTAGCAACGATTGTACTATAGTTTGGACTCAGCACCTGTCATGGACAGGGGTTGCTAGGGATCACATTACTCTACTTCATGTGTTCGTAGTGGTGAACATGTGTCGCGCATACTCTACAACGCAGTCTCATGGTTAAGTTGAGAACATCGTTTGATAGTTACATGCTTCGCCCATTACGTGTTACATACTGGTTATGCGTAAACGCTTTTACTACTATATGCTATGCAAACTTGTGTACTCTCCTTTACATTTTATGTATTGACTTTATTTTAACGTATGTGACAGGTTGATAGGATGCTATGCTGTGATGAAACAAGTTAGAAAGTATAGAAACCCGCTAAATAAAATCTGAGTTATCTGAATAGTATTTGTTTATGAGACTCGCGATCTGTAATGGCTGTTATTGCTTTATATGTTAGTATTATGGGATATTAACGTTAAATATATTGTCATTTAATAGTCGTTATGGATTCTCTTGAACAATCTATTTTGCTCAGTGCCATGCTCCGATGATTCCGCCATCGGTTGGGGTGTGACAAATGGGTCGGGTATTGGTAATCCCATACCCATACCCGGTTGTAAAATCTTGTCCCATACCCAGCACAATACCCATCAGGTATTTGTCGGGTAATTACCCGTCGGGTATTGGATATATCCGCGGGTATCGGGTATACCCATTAGTTTGTTAAAAGATGTACGTTGGGATTTCCAAATACATATCTTTACTATTATAATTATTATATAATTTTATTCGTACAACAACTATTATAAACAAAAAAATGTACATTACATACATATAAGTTATATCATAAATCAATAATAATTTTATAATACTTATACACTTATACGTATATACTTCACAACATATAAAATATGAATAGTATTATTAAAAACATATACTAAAAGAATTTTTTCTTTCACATTATGAACATTCTAAAATAAATCAGTAATAGACAAATGTCAATGAAAAATAAAAATAAAAATTAAAAAATTCTGGTAATATGATCGGGTATATAGTTCGGGTAAACGGGTATGTGGTTTAGGGTAATCGAGTCAGATATCACCTAATCCCATACCCGACCCATACCCGCAATCTCATACCCGGCCCAATACCCGTCGGGAATTGAGTATACCCGTCCCATTTGTGTTGGGGCGGGTATACCCATCGGACTCGGGTATTTTTGCCATCCCTAATCCCGACTAGTCTCCAATTAGTCTCCGATTAATCATTAATCAGAGGTTCACCGATTAATTGCCCGATTAATCGCTAGGCGGTCAATGGCGGTTCTATCCTGGCCAAATTTTGGCTAGACGTCGATCAAACCTTATAATTTTTCTCAAATTACTTAAAAATGACTCAATGAGGGGTTATAATATGTCTACTTTAAAAAACTACATATAATAATGTGTGTGTATATATATAACTAAAAATTACATATAAAAAACTCAATCCAATTAATCCCTATTAATCTCGATTAATCGCTAGTTGGTACCCCACCGCCCGACTAGCGCCTAGCAATTCTTACAACACTGCATATAACTAATCCATGGCGGTGAGTTCATCCGGCGTCCCGACGACTCTACGATAGATCCGTGCAGATGGCATTTCGAAGAACCCTATCTAGCATCGCTAAGGGATTGTGGCAGTCGGTGCTGACAACATGGAGAAACATTAACTCATTAAGGTACATCGGGGTTCTTCTTCATGACACATACAGTATCTCTCTATGGCAATATTATAATTTAAGTGGAGGATTGAAGCAAGGACAAAATAATAATTTTGGCCAGTGCACTGTAGCACCGACCATTTTCTTTAAGGTTATATATATTTATATTATGTTTATTTTTTCATAGCAGATTATCAAAAAGGAACCGTGTCACAACCCCCGCCCCCTTATCTGTCCAAGAAATGGGCGGCCGCGAACATCAGTTGTGGTGGTATCAGTTTGTTTATTAATTTAGCAGCGGAAATACATCAGGACCGTAGTTAGGAAATGTTTATCAGAGTAAAACCACCATATTTTATATTAATAACCACATGGGTAAAACCCAAGTTTCTTATTACAACATAGGGATAAACCCCATTTTATTGAATTTAAAACATCGTCTTTTAGGTAACTTTTATAGCCACATTTTTCCAAGCCGTCAGTGCTCTCAAGCTGGCTTTCTTCTAATTTGGCTGTCACATTTTGTTACCTGAAACGCGTTTTAAAAACATTTATCAGTGGGAAATACTGGTGAGTGAATCCCAGTTTAATCAAGAAACATTTCATCAATTAACACAGTATTGAGAGCTATCACATTGCTTATTTCTACACAATTACTCATTCAGTACTGTCAATCCTGACTGGTGGGTCATATTACACATTGGCTAACTCATTGTCCAGTTGTAACGTGTTCCACATTTTGTATACAAAACCCCAACATACCGGCAGTAATTGAAGAACTACAAAGACTCAATCACTGCTTAATCATATTGTAAAGCATTTAAGGTTTTGTAAAACAGTTCACAAAAAGGTTTACAAAAAGAGGATAAACTCACATTGTTGTCTTATACTTCTTTTAGGGTTTCCTGGTGATATCTATAATTTATACAAATGTACATATGTTAGTATAATAACCCTTTATTTATATTAACGATACCCTCCCCGAGACGGCATTCCAACAACTACGTCGGGCAGAGCCACGACAGTCGTTACGGAACCCTGGATCAATCGGGCAGCGTATCTAATATGTAACCGGGGTTATAATACTTACAAAGGGGCAGAACTTCGTTAATTAGGGGGTATTATACTTGGAGATTATGCCTACTATGTGAGAAATTCGTGATACAGAAAAGAAATTGAGCGACGAAAACTGAAATCCCGAGCTTCCTCTTTATAGGGCCTCATTTTGGGTTTCACGCAACCCGCGTAAGGTAAGGCTAAGGCCTACGCGGCCCGTGTAATAGGGGTGTAGGTCTTAGCTGTGATTGATCATCGCTCCTAGACTCGCCACGATCGTGACACGTGTCGGCACCGGGGCTCGCCTGATCTTTTAGTTGTCGCGGCCCGCGTAAGCTCAAGAGGTGGCTTACACGCCCCGCGTAAGCCTCATTTTTCTTTTTTTAATTGTTTTTAATGATATTTCATATTTTGGGCTCGGTTTTCACATACGGGGTGTATTTTAAGACATATGGGAATATTTTAAAATATATTAGGGCGTCAGAAAAATTTCAGGAGGGTTGTTATATCCTCCCCACCTTATTTTAGAGCTCGTCCTCGAGGTCTACTGGAACAGGTGTGGGTATTTCCTTTGCATTTCTGATTCAAGCTCCCATGTGTATTCTGGTCCTCTTTTGGAGTCCCACTTCACTTTGACGAGAACCAATCTCTTGTGCTTGAGGTTCTTGACTTTCCTGTCTTCAATTTGTAGATCTCTTTCTACAAATTTTAACTGTTCATTTACCTCTATATCCTTAAGAGGTACTATCAATGATTCATCCGTTAAGCATTTCTTGAGATTAGATACATGAAATGCATCATGTATTCTTGCCATTTCCTCTGGCAGTTGTAGCTGATAGGCTACAGGTCCTATTCTTTTAAAAATCTCAAAAGGTCCAACATACCTGGGGCTTAGCTTTCCCCTCTTGATGAATCTTACCACTCCTTTCCAAGGAGAGACTTCTAATAATACTTTATCTCCTACTTGAAATTCCAACGGCTTTCGTCTGTTATCAGCATAACTCTTTTGTCGATCACGTGCTGCTTTCAGTCGTTCCTTGACTTGAATGATTTTGTCTGTTGTTTCTTGTACTATCTCAGGTCCAGATAGTTGCTTTTCTCCAATTTCTGCCTAACAGACTGGCGTTCGGCACTTTCGTCCATAAAGTGCTTCGAATGGTGCAGCATTGATACTTGTATGATAACTATTATTATTAGAAAATTCTATTAATGGTAAGTGATCGTCCCAATTACCTCCGAAATCAATTACACAAGCTCTAAACATGTCTTCCATGGTCTGAATTATCCTTTCGCTTTGTCCGTCCGTTTGAGGATGATAAGCTGTGTTTAGATTTAACTTGGTTCCCATTGCTTTTTGGAAACTTATCCAAAAATGAGAGGTAAAACGACTATCTCTGTCAGAAACAATTGATAGAGGAATTCCATGTAAAGAAACTACTTCATTTACATATAATTTAGCTAATTGTTCCATACTGAAAGTTTCCTTCATTGGTAGGAAATGAGCTGACTTGGTTAGCCTGTCTGCAATCACCCAGATTGTATCATTACCGTTTCTTGTTTTGGGTAATTTAGTAACAAAATCCATTGTTAGTAATTCCCATTTCCAAACAGGCATTTCTAACTGTTGCAATAAACCTGAAGGTTTCTGATGTTCAGCTTTGACTTGTGAACAGGTTAAACACTTGGCAACATATGCTGCTATATCCTTTTTCATTCCTATCCACCAAAAATTCTTTCTTAAGTCCTGATACATCTTATCATTTCCAGGATGCATCGTATACTTAGACTTATGGGCTTCTTATAATATACTGTGGCGTAGGTTTCCTAATTTAGGTATCCACATCCTTTTCTTATAAAATCTCCAAATTCCATCTGTTCCTCGTTCTAATTCCTTAATCATTCCTTTTAACTTCTCAGTATCATCCTTGATTACTGATTCTTGTGCCTTTCTATTCTGTTCAATTAAATCTACTTGCAGATTTAATTTAAGTGAACGTACTCTTTTGGGCTTTTCATGATACTTTCGGCTTAAAGCATCAGCAACTACATTTGCCTTTCCTGCATGATACTGGATATCACAATCATAATCACTAAGTAATTCCATCCAGCGTCTTTGTCTCATACTCAACTCCTTTTGCCCGAAGACATACCTTAAACTCTTATGGTCTGTGAAAATGGTAAACATACTACCATATAGGTAATGTCTCCAAATCTTAAGGGCGAAAATTATGGTTCCTAATTCTAAATCATGGGTTGAATAATTCTCTTCATGATTCTTAAGTTGTCTAGAGTCGTAAGCTATAACCTTTTGACATTGCATCAATACACATCCATAACCTAACTTAGAAGCATCACAATAGATTACAAAATCTTCAGTTCCTTCTGGTAACGCTAGTATGGGTGCATGGGTTAATCTTTGCTTAAGAATTCTAAATGCTTCTTCTTGTTTTGGTCCCCATTTAAACTTAATGGATTTACAGGTTAACTTAGTTAAGGGAATAACTATTCTAGAAAAATCTCAAATAAATCTTCTATAATAACCGGCCAATCCTAAGAAACTTCTAACCTCGGTTGGTGATTCAGGGGTTTTCCAATTGGTTATTGCCTCGATCTTGATGAGATCTACATGAATTCCTTCATGATCAATTAGATGTCCGAGAAATTGTACCTGTTCTAACCAAAACTCACACTTTAGCATAAAGCTTCTCTTTTCTCAATAAACTTAGAAGTGCGTGCAAATGCTTTGCATGCTCCTCTTTACTCTTAGAGTAAATGAGAATATCATCTATAAAGACAATTATGAATTTATCCAAATATGGCTTACATATTCGGTTCATCATGTCCATGAATGCAGCTGGGGCATTGGTTAAACCAAATGGCATGACAGTAAATTCATAATGGCCATACCTTGTGCTGAAAGCGGTCTTAGGAATGTCCTCTTCCTGTACCTTTAATTGATGATATCCTGACCTTAAATCGGTTTTAGAGAAAAATCGTTCTCCTTGCAACTGATCAAACAGATCATCAATTCTTGGTAATGGATACCGATTCTTAATTGTGACTTTGTTCAATTCACGGTAATCAATGCACATACGCATTGATCCGTCCTTCTTTTTAACGAATAAGATCGGCGCTAACCAGGGTGATGAACTTGGCTATATGAATCCTTTCTCTAACAATTCATCTAATTGTTTATTTAGTTCTTGCATTTCTGCGGGTGCCAAACGGTAAGTTGCTTTGGCAATTGGTGCTGTCCCTGGTATTAGGTGGATTCTGAATTCAACTTCTCTGTCTGGAGGTTGCCCTGGTAGCTCTTCTGGGAATATATCTAAAAACTGGGATACTACTGGAATATCCTTTAATTCTTTTTCTTTAGTGTTAGTGATTATGGAAATCAAATACACTAATGACCCTTTTCTTATGTAACTTGCTGTTTCATCACAGAGATGAACTTTGTGGATTTAAGGGTTTTATCTCCTTTAATTGTGATCTTTTCACCCCTTGGTGAATTTACTTGGATTGGCTTTTGATCACATAAAATACTGGCTTTATTGGTTATTAACCAATCCATTCCTATCACAACATCCAATCCTGCCAGATTCATGGGGTAAAGGTTTGAAATACATTTCTGATTTAGAATTTCTATTCTTGCTCCCTGCAAGATTTCAGAAATCTTAATGGTTTCCCCATTTGCTGTCTCTACCAGACATTCTTGTGGAAGTTTAGTTAATGATTGATTAAGAATTTTGCAAAATGAAGTATTAATAAAACTTTGGTTTGCACCAGAGTCAAATAATACTTTAGCAAAAACATCATTAACTAAAAACGTACCGGTGATCACATCCGGGATCATCTTTGCTTCTTCTGCAGGCAGAACAAATGCTCTAGCATTTTTAGTATTCTTGGTGTTCGTAGTTGGAGCTAGCTTTGGACAGTTAGGCTTAATGTGGTCTTGTTCTCCGCAGTTGTAGCATATCCTGTTGCTAGTCTTTTTCCTACAATCTTCCTCCTTGTGTCTCGATATTTTGCAAAAGTTACAGTATACGGAGCATCTTCCTGAATGCTTCCTTTTGCAATACTTACAGTAAGGTGCAGAGGTAGAACCTACATTTCTTCCACGGTTAGAATTTCCAGAACGAAATTCTTGTGTAAGCTTCTGGGTTAGGTTCCTCCTTTGATCCTCTTGTCACGTACATACTAATTCATTTGTCAAGGTATTGGCTAGTTCTACAGCTTCTTCTATAGTTTGGGGTCTAGCTGCGTTGACTACATGCCTTATCTCTCCAATTAATCCCTAGATGTAACGGGAGATTAATACTGGTTCAGGTGAAGCAAGGGTTGGCACTATTCTAGCATATTCGAAGAATAACTTAGTGTACCCCTTACTATCCACACCAGTCATTCTAAGGTTTAAGAACTTGTTTGCTATCTGTTCTTTTTCATTAGGAGGGCATAATTTCCTTTCTACCTTGTTTTTAAACTCCTCCCATTCCATATTATAAGTTCTATCACTTTCTCTAGTCTGGAGGATAGTGTTCCACCGTTCTAGTGTTGAATTCTTAAACAGATTGGAAGCAAACATTATATTATCCTCTTCCGCACATTTACTTGTTCTTAAGACTGCCTCAGTCTTTTCTATCCAGCGTAGAACTACAACGGCCCTTTCATTGCCCGAGAATTCCATTGGTTTACAAGACCAGAATTCTTTGTAAGAACAAACGTAAGACACGGTTCTTCTTCTTTTGGGAATGGGCACTTGAAGTATAGGTCCATTGTTCAACCTGTGTTCAGGTTCAGTTGGTCTCTTACTACTATGCTTACTTTTATTATCATCTTCCCTAAACGTTTGAATAATATATGGTATCGCATCTATTATTCCTTATGCCACTACGTGTTAGATGGCACTGTTATCCACTTGGTTTCCATTGTGGTTGTTCGGATTTTCATTACCCGAGTTATTGTTACTCTGGTTATCGTTATTCAGATTTTCCTGATTCACTTCGTCGTTCATCTGAATTTTTAAACAATTATCAAGTGTTAATATCACAAGATAATATCTTAATATGATCAATCACATGACACGCATTCTGATAAAAAACGTCGAGCATTGCGACTTTACTCTTTCTTATCTATTATACATCTATTACAAACTAATACTGAAATTTGAAAATTACAATACTACTATGCATCGCTAACCACAAAGTGGTCTATACTACAACATATATTATTATTACACGTATTATTATTATTATTATTATTATTTAATTTTTTTCATAAAAATATATTATATATTATTATTATATTATTATTATTATTACCAACTCCACCATCCCCTTCACTGGGCTGGATTCATCCAGTAATCCATATTGCGCTCGTCATATTTCCAGACGAGTCGCTGTCCTACCTGCCACATCCTCTCACTACTCTCTAAGATTTCTTCTCCGAAAGTTCGGAGCTCATGCACATTTTCTGCACTCATTGGGGGTGCAGGTGCTGGTACTGGGTCTGGGTACTGGGGCATGGGATTCTCCTGTGGGTACAGATTCTCTAAGATCTCACTATTGTATTCATCGTTGTCATAGTAGGGATCTAGAGGGTCCAGACTTGGATATGCTGCTAAGTTCGGCATGGTTTCGTCATTTAGGTGATAGCGTGGCACATAATCCCTATGATCATCGAACCATGGATCATAATTTGGATCTAAGGGATTTGGGGCTGGTATCCTAGGTATCTTCTCAGGGTTGAAATCATACATTTCTATCTCCATCAGCTGAGTAGGAAACAAAGGTAAGGGTTGTGGGGCTACTAGTTGTTCAAGATTTTGATCGGCAGCAGTTGTTGCTAGGATATGGAAATTAGCTAAGCTTCTATTAAGCATATCCTGTGTATGGGGATCTGACTCTCGCTTAGCGGCTGCTAGGACTCTTTGATGTTGCAACTTTCGCATTCTTTTCCTACGCTCGAATGCTCCCTTACTGAACCATCCTCTCTTTTTCTGAGGGAATGGCTCTTCAGACTGAGCCTTAAAGATAAACATCCCATCTTCCTGATCAGCAGAATACCCAGAGAGGGTAGGCTGGGAAGAAGTTCCTTCACTCCTAGGTGAATCAGACAACTGACGATACACGTCCGAGGGTCCTTGATCACTCATACTGTAAACTAACAAATAGTCAAATAACACATAACAATAAAATACAGATATGCACATATTTTCATAATTTATTTCCTAACAATTTGAATAATATATTGATCTCAGTAGAACACTTCTGTGGCTGAATCAGTGGCTTAGCTCTGATACCACCTTCTGTCGCAACCCCCTGCCCCCTTATCTGTCCCGGGAACGGGCGGCCGCGAACATCAGTTGTGGTCGTATCAGTTTGTTTATTAATTTGGCAGCAGAAATACATCAGGACCGTAGTTAGGAAATGTTTATCAGAGTAAAACCACCATATTTTATATTAATAACCACATGGGTAAAACCCAAGTTTCTTATTACAACATAGGGATAAACCCCATTTTATTGAATTTAAAACATCGTCTTTTAGGTAACTTTTATAGCCACATTTTTCCAGGCCGTCAGTGCTCTCAAGCTGGCTTTCTTCTAATTTGGCTGTCACATTTTGTTACCTGAAACGCGTTTTAAAAACATTTGTCAGTGGGAAATACTGGTGAGTGAATCCAGGTTTAATCAAGAAATATTTCATCAATTAACATAGTATTGAGAGCTATCACATTGTTTATTTCTACACAATTACTCATTAAGTACTGTCAATCCTGACTGGTGGGTCATATTACACATTGGCTAACTCATTGTCCAATTGTAACGTGTTTCACATTTTGTATACAAAACCCCAACATACCGGCAGTAATTGAAGAACTGCAAAGACTCAATCACTGCTTAATCATATTGTAAAGCATTTAAGGTTTTGTAAAATAGTTCACAAAAAGGTTTACAAAAAGAGGATAAACTCACATTGTTGTCTTAGACTTCTTTGAGGGTTTCCTGGTGATTTATCTATAATTTATACAAATGTACATATGTTAGTAAAATAATTATTTATATTAACGATACCCTCCCCGAGATGGCATTCCAACAACTACGTCGGGCAGAGCCACGACAGTCGTTACGGAACCCTGGATCAATCGGGCAGCGTATCTAATATGTAACCGGGGTTATAATACTTACAATGGGGCAGAACTTCGTTAATTAGGGTGTATTATACTTGGAAATTATGCCTACTATGTGAGAAATTCGTGATACAGAAAAGAGAAAAGAAATTAAGCGACGAAAACTGAAATCCCGAGCTTCCTCTTTATAGGGCCTCATTTTGGGTTTCACGCGGCCCGCGTAAGGTAAGGCTAAGGCCTACACGGCCCGCGTAATAGGGGTGTAGGTCTTAGCTGTGATTGGTCATCGCCCCTAGACTCGCCACGATCGTGACACATGTCGGCACCGGGGCTCGCCTGATCTTGTAGCTGTCGAGGCCCGCGTAAGCTCAAGAGGTGGCTTACGCGCCCCGCGTAAGCCTCATTTTTCTTGTTTTTTAATTATTTTTAATGATATTTCATATTTTGGGCTCGGTTTTCACATACGGGGTGTATTTTAAGACATATGGGAATATTTTAAAATATATTAGGGAGTCAGAAAAATTTCAGGAGGGTTGTTATAAACCGATTTTTTGAGGCGTGTTCAGAAACTCTTTCACGATCTGATGAAGAAAGTCCTTCACAATCTAATGAAATGACAACCTTACTGAAATCTGAATTCCATTTCTAGTAAATGGAGATAAAAGCGGAAAAAATGCACCACATTTAACGCCATCTACAATGACCTCTCCAACCAAAACCATGGTAGATTTGTTATCGAGGCGTATAAAACCTACTAAGAAGATAAATTTCACGGGCTTACAATGGATAAACCATTGCAAGTGTAAAGTAAAAGGACCAAATGGTATCTCGTCCTGCTTATGGACATGCGGGACACAAGATCCAAAAGGTTGAACAACACGTCGATGGATGTAGCATCCACTTTTGGCGCTTCGGATACGTGGTCCCAAAATAATTTAGATGATCTGGACTATGAGTTTGACCACCCAGATCAACCACTTGCTCCAATTGAACCAAATTGTACAATGGGGAGAAATCATGTATAAGCAAAAAAAAAGGTGCGGTTTCGTCTTTAAACCCTCGGATGTCCAGACTCAAACTTTTATTTTTTATGAGAATATCAAACAGTTCTTAGCCCTTAAGCAATGAAAGTACGATGCCATCGATCTTGTGGTGCTTGGGATGAAAATCGACGCTATGTCTGAATTTGACGAACAAATTGTCGAAAAGTAAAAAGACAAGATTCGCCAACAATTTCTAGCGGGGTTGGGTTAGTTCTCTTTACGTTTGTTTTAAATATTTTTAAGTTTATTATACTTTTTTGAGAATTATTGTATTTTTTATAAATTAATGTACTTTTTACTAGTTAAATGTGTTTTTTAGTTCATTTAATTAATTTATTTTATATTATATATAGATGCAAATAGATGGGTAATGATTAAAAAAGGAAAATTGGTTTTTAATAAACCAACCTTTGTCTCGTTGGTAAATAATAATCTTACCTACGTAATTGGTATACAATAATCATACCTATCAACATGTTGGTACTCAATGAACTTCCGTTAATTTTTTTTAACTGAAGTTAGTTTTTAAGTTTTATTTATTACACAAACAGTCCTTGTAGTTGATATTTACTAGTTTTCACTATTTTAAAACTACTTTTAACTATTTTATAAAACAAAAAAACCTCAAGGGACTGTAATTTACTAGTTTTAAAATAGTTAAAACTAGTAAATTACAACTACAGGGACTGTTTGTGTAATAAATAAAACTTAAAAACTAACTTCAGTTAAAAAAAATTAACGGAAGTTCATTGAGTACTAACATGTTGATAGGTAGGATTATTGTATACCAATTACGTAGGTAAGATTATTATTTACCAACGATACAAAGGTTGGTTTATTAAAAACCAATTTTCCGATTAAAAAATGATTGTGGTGCAGTAAGAAACTAGTGAAACAAAAATAGGGTATAACGAAAAAAAAAGTGAATGAAAGTAGGGTGGTAATGTAGTAAGAATGTGACAATTATTTTATAATGTGACACTAAAAATATAAAAATATGTGAAACCATAACACATAGCCATAAAGAGTGAAATTATCTGATTTGAAAAATAATGGCATTTAAGTCTAAATTCCACACAATAAAAGCATAAATGAGAAATAATTACCAATGGGATGGTGATTAATTGGTAAAGCGAAAACCATTAAATACCCGAGTTTAGTAGGAAAAGTCTTGAGTTTAAGTCTAACTGAAGACATAGATTAAAAAAATGTTGTTAAAAAAATAAATGAATTAAAATCACTTTCCTAAATTGTTCTAAAGTAAAAAATAAAAATTACTCTTATTTTTGGAGTATTTAGAATTATGTTAGTTTATCATTCAGAAACTATTATTTTAAAGAAAGGTCATTTTCATAACTAATTAACTCTATTTTTTTCTCTGTGATAAATACATCAAAATACAACGTATGATTTGGGCTATTCAAATTGCTCGACGCTCGATACTCGTTCGTTGCTCGATCAAAAAATGTTCGGAATTTGATCGTTCGATTCTACTCGATTGAAAAAGGCGCTCGGTTCAGTTTGAAACGAACCGAGCATGAGCAAAGGCCCGCTCAGTTCAGTTCAGTTCGACTCGACTCTGTAGGCTCGAAATATTTTTTAATATATATATAGATTGAGGTTCCTGTAAAAAAAACCAAAAGTGTGAGAAGTGTAAGAAAGAATCTCAGCCATTAGATCTTTTGATCTAATGGTTGAGATCAATAGGGACCAAATTGTAAAATATTTTTATTAGTTTGGACTGATTTGAAAATTCTATGGTCAATTCTGTCTTTTATATCCACTTGATTTTAGGAAACTGTAAATCAGTTCCCTAAAATTACGATTTCTCTTTCTTCTTCATTCGAATCATCCTCCTCCTTCTTCCAGAATTCTAACAGCGCCCCCTTCTCGTTTTTTCCGATGACTACGGCGACGGCGGATGTGTCGTTCCGGCGGTGGTTTGGGTGTCCGAAGGTGCAGGGGTTCCGGTAAGGTGGTTTCTGGTGGTTTGGTACGAGCAACAAAAAGACATCCAGCAAGTTGGTGTCGGGTGGTTGGCCACCTCTACACGACAGCGGCGGCGGAGCTGCAGTGGTGGTGCCGGCAGTGGAGAAGATGATACAGAGATGTAATGATTATTGAATGGTGTTATATATATGCGGAATGGTGTTATATACTTTATTGAATGGTGTTATATATATGCTGAATGGTGTTATATACTTTATTGAATGGTGTTATATATGTGCTGAATGGTGTTATATACTTACTGAATGGTGTTATATACTTGCTGAATGGTGTTATATATTTATTGAATGGTGTTATATATGTGCTGAATGGTGTTATATACTTTATTGAATGGTGTTATATACTTTATTGAATGGTGTTATATATGTGTTGAATGGTGTTATATACTTACTGAATGGTGTTATATATGTGCTGAATAGTGTTATATACTTATTGAATGGTGTTATATATGTGCTGAATGGTGTTTATAGAGATCTTTTAAAAAAATCCAGTTCCTATAATTAAGGTGGCGGTTATGGGAAGTTTTTAATTAATTGAATTAATGATAAAATTACTTGTTTACCCTTTTGAGTTAATTTAGATTTAGGACACATGTCATCTCCACAATATTTCTCACATTTCTCACACTGTTAACCTTTTTTACAATAACCATATATATATATATATATAGGATAAGGATCCGTTAGGAACCACCCTTTATTGCGAGAACCGCGAGAACCAGTGTGAACACATGGCAAACTTGTAATTATGTTATGTCTATTATAAAACACGCTCTGTTATCACTATCCAGTTTAGAATTCTTAGGGTTTCTATCATCTTCTTAGGGTTTCTTTCATCTGAGCAGTTCATATACATCGACGACGTTCACGTATCTCACCGGATTTCATAGCGGGCGACAGGCGGCACGGTGTTTACGGCGGCATCCTCAACGAACAACCCACCATTTACATCGAACAACCCTAACGGTAACTCTACATCACTATATCGCATCCTCTAATTCATCACGTGTCGATCCTCACACATCTGATGTTCCACCTCATACATTCTCTGATAATCCTTCTCATACATCTGATGCTAACATTGTTGGTGACATTGTTAATCAGTGGCATATGTGGTAGATGTTAAAGGGGTTGGTGTCGATGTCTCTGTCAGATACGTAGATAGGGGCGTAGATGGTAAGGGTTCTACCAAGTCGGCTGATATCAGCAAATTTCAACCGGTGTCTTTTGAGGTATGTACAGTAATTATGTTAATTTGAGAATGCACATGTGCATGATTGTATTTGAGGTATGTACAATATTGATATTTATTTGAAATACATACAATATGTACAATGTTTATGTTCTAAGGTAATAATGCACGTGTGCATATGTCGTAATACATTCATATTAACTTAATCTGACAAAATATGCATATGTGCATAACTATGCACATGTGCATTAACATGACTGACGTGTCGATCCTCACACATCTGATGTTCCACCTCATACATTCTCTGATAATCCTTCTCATACATCTGATGCTAACATTGTTGGTGACATTGTTGGTCCATCTGCTGTTAATACCAATGACAGTTACAAGATTATGTCTAAAACAATTGAAAGTCGACATATTCCTCATAACTTCAAAAAATCCAGATTTTTAACT
>JARYGA010011121.1:0-62087 GCA_030545235.1 Helianthus tuberosus | reverse complement strand
CCACCTATTCAAGAAGACTCCAGCGAGAGTGAGTTCAGCCTGAATTTCGGGACGAAATTCTTTTAACGGGGGGAGACTGTGACAACTGGCACAAACCGGTAATTTCCGTACACTTTAATCATTATTTAATGATTGCAATTATGTGCTTAATTGTCAGCAATGTCTGAACATATGATTAAACAAGTGAATTCATGCACGTTGTATACTACAAAATATTGCTTTATGCATAAACGAGAGCGTTGCGTCAAAAATAATAGTAAACTCACCGGTAAGACACAATGTGTCAACAGAACTGCAGAAAGCAGTCAGATAATAAAATTGGAGCCTAGGTGTAGGTCCGACAACAAGAATGCATTAAAACCCAAGAGTACATACAAGGGTTAATATATATGCAATACGAAAGCAAAAATAAGCACTAAAAAGCACCCGAAACGCACTTTAAGTGCAGAATTTATATAATTCAGCAATAAATCAGCATTTAGACATATAAATATTATGCAGAAATGTCGTTTTATTATCCAGAATATTTCCCTAAGTGTTGGGAATTGAAAGAGTACAAGAAAGGTACTTAAAAGACACTAAAAAGTGTAATTTAGCACTTTAACGAATCGGTATCTAACCGAACAACCGGACATTACCCGGAACATCAAAATATTACTTGAAGCATTGTTTTAATGTTTCCGAACTAGTTATGGTCCCCGAACACCATAACACCCCTTATAACGTAATAACGCATTAAATCCCTAAACTTATTACTTGAAACCAACTTATTTATGAACTAGGGAGTGATTATTACACTTTGCCCCCCCCCCCCCCCCCCTACATAGTGGACGGTCACCTTAGTGGCCCCACTTTTGATTTTGTAATCTTGTTAAATCTCTAAAAATCTTGCCAAGATATCATGTAATCTTATTAGATCTCAAAAGATTTGTAGAAAGATATGCAAAGATCTTTGAAGATGTGAAATGGTTAAAAGTTACAACTAGACCCCTTCCCCTATGCATAAAAATCGGCCATGTGCCTAAATTAAAAGATTGGTTGATTTGATTAATGGATCTTGCTTGATTCACTAGTAGATATGGAAGATTTATTTAGATCTTGTGAAGATATACAAGTATAACCATTTCACCACTCAACACCACACTTCTCCTCCTTCTCCCTCATACCTACGGCCTCCATCCACCCACCATACATCCACCATTTTCATTCCATTTCAATCCATTCCAAGCTTCACATAAGGTGCAAGAAGGTGTTTAAGAAGGTTTAGAGCTTGTGGAACTTAAAGAACCTCCTCCATTTGCTTTTACCCACTCAACTTTCATCATTTTTCTTCCCTAGCCTTGTGCTAGTAGTAAGTGCTCTAAAACACCTTCTTGATCTTGTTTATGATGGTTAATAGATGATTTATTGGCTAAAAAGCAAGAACACACAAGAACATAACTAAAAGTCTTGAAAGAAAGATAAACTAGTCGGATAAAGAATAGATATGTGTGTAAATCATGTGAATCTTGTATGATTGTTATTATTTGATGTTGTTGTTAGTGAAAACAAGATGGATCATCATCTAGATATACTAGTCCATGTTTGAAAGCATGAACTAGTAGGATGTAAAAGTTATAAAGTTAAAAGATGATGGATCCATCCATTCATAAGACATGAACTTGTGTAAAAGTAAATTTTCTTGTAAAATAAGACTCTAAACATGTAGATCTAAAGATCTACAAGTGGTTTTTCGGAAGAACCAAGCAAAAATATTAGTTTTGTTAAAACCCGGATCTTATCCGAACTAAAAGCATTTTAGTACATAAACAAATGTGTAGACACTTGTCTCACAAGAAAAATTTAACAAAGAAATATTCTTGCGAATCTCGACTAGAAGTTGTGAAACTTCATATTCTTTAAAAATAAAGTTTTTAAGAAACTAAAATTATTTTTAAAGATGATAAGACTTACTAAATGTGCTAGTAAGATACTACACAATCTTGGTAAATATCCAAGTTCATGAAGTGGGGAAAAGTAGTGATTATTGTTGATAATTGTTGTTGCTGATTATTGATGATTGATGATGCTTTAAAAGAAAATAAACACACGTTTTGAAAACGTGGGAAACCTCCATTTTTAGGGGAAACTCTGTCAAAATTTTTATAAATTTTGACACTTAGAAAAATATAAGTTTTTGAGAAACTTATTCCCTAAAAATGTGTTTAAGAGTATTACTAAGGTTTCCCTGATTTTTGATGATAAGAAATGAGGATTTCTTCAAGAATAAAAATGGATAATAAGTATATATTTTTGAGAGAAAAATATATATTATTTGATCACCAACTTGTGTGTTAAGTGTATATAGTATGTGTTATACGTGCTAGTGTATTAAGACTTAAAAATACACTAAATACTCATGAGGAGTAGAAATATAAAAATACACATACAACATACAAGAAACATAATTCGGGTGCAAAGTGCCAAAACATAAAAGACTTATATTTATTTTTGGAGAAAATAATATAAGTAAGATACGTAGTTAAAAATATGGAATATTTTTAACACATGAATATGTACAAAAGAGAGTGACTGTACTTGTGCGACACAAGTCTAGTGACTAACGTTAAGAAAACGCGTATAGGTTACGACGTTAATTAAGCAAATCCGGTGGAGTTTACGACGCTAGGAACGCAAAGTTGTGAGTTCATGCTCCCCCTTTTCTTTTAACTGTTTTCAGTTTTTATAACTTCGGGGGTGAAATACATGTACAAAAGTACAATATTTATAAATGGTATGATATAAATACAAGAAGTACACTTGGTGAGAACGAGAACCAAGTGTGACGAAATAAAAGAATACGAGAAGTACACTTGGTGAGAACGAGAACCAAGTGTGACGAAATAAAAGAATACGAGAAGTACACTTGGTGAGAACGAGAACCAAGTGTGACGAAATAAAAGAATACGAGAAGTACGCTTGGTGAGAACGAGAACCAAGTGTGACGAAATATAAGAATATGAGAAGCGCACTTGGTGAGAACGAGAACCAAGTATGAGGCGCTATGAGAAATGATAACAAGAAACGCGCTTGGTGAGAACGAGAACCAAGTAGGATGCGTTATGAGAAATAGTGTCACGAATAGGGTACAGAAGCACCATTAATCGTGTACATACTTAGACCGCAGAACAAAAGGTTAGATCTAACGGGTGCCTGGCAGCCTCACACTCGGTCGGGGCGAGAATCGAGTAGTGCTTTTGTGTCTCAGAATATACCAATTAAATGCCTTAGGTTTGGTGACTTCCTATGACGTGCCACATGTTAATGGCTTTGCAACCCATTAACAATCTGATGTTTACAGAAATACTGTATTTACATAAAATTCATACCATACTAAAACATGATTAATACTTGAAGTACGTGGGGTACTCAAGAGAACATGAATTATACTTGAGTACGTGGGGTACTCAAGAAAACAGGAATAATACTTGAAGTACGTGGGGTACTCAAGAAAAACATGAATTATACTTGAGTACGTGGGGTACTCAAGAAAACAGGAATAATACTTGAAGTACGTGGGGTACTCAAGAAAAGCATGAATTATACATGAGTACGTGGTGTACACATGAATACTTGATTTATATATGAAAACTTTATTTATTCACAAACTATGTTTTCATACAAAGTATACAAACGTGAAATACAAAACTGCATGAATTCACACCAACATTATGTTGACGTTTTTCCAAAACTCACATGTATTTCAGGTAACTAGGATGGATGTGCGCGTGGTCTTACCCATGCTCGTGGATGTCGCATGTTTACCTTTCGTATGCAATGAGAACCTTTCATGATCACACCTCGTGCTTCCGCCGCAGAAAGGGGTGTGACAGTTCAAACAGTTCAAAATGTAAAACAATGTGTCCATATGCTGGATGAACATATGCAACAAAATATAATATATGAAAATCAATATGCTAGCATGCTAAGTGAACATACATAGCAAAACATAATGAAATCATGTACTATATGCGTACTAATGAACATAGCAAGTATATGATATAAAAGCATGAAAAGCACGAAAGTAACAAGTAGGCACATGTGTATCACCCCAAAATATTTGAAAACGTAAAAGAGGGGACTATGTACTCACTTGAGGATGCTTAGAAGTCTTGAATAACAACCAAGCAAAGCTAGAGGGATCGCGGAAACAAACGACACCTAATATAGGTAACTAAGTTAATAAACCGGACCTAAAATGGAAGATCGGATAGAATGAGGTTTTGTAAACCAAATGAGTATAGGAACTCATGTAATATGGTTTAACAAAGCCTACATTCTAAATCAAAACCTATCCTAAGTGCTTACGACCCATTACGACCCGTTTGGGTAGCTTAAGCTACTTTAATGCGTCGTTCGCGTAAAACGCGTTCGGACCGCCTAGCTAGTCCTATGACAAGTATTATATGCCTTAACATGTCTAATAGTGTTACCTAATCAGTTTAGATGTAAAAATTTAGGTTACATATGCTTAAAATGAATTTATGCGTAAAAAGGGCATTTTGGTCATTTTCCTAAGGCATATAAATTACCTATCATACAACTAACTAAACGAAGTGACCATAAGGTATAACCTCGGAAGGTTATTCCCTATACAACTATGGTCACAAAATATGTTTGGTCGTATCCTAATGATCGACCAAACGGGTCGGGTTCGAAAGTCTAAGCGGTTGTTTAGACCGCTTATCTTACGACCCTATATAAGCACTAAACTAAAAGTGACGAGTTAAACATGTTTAACGAAGTTAGAAAACAAGTTTGATATCAAAACAAAGGGTTTTGATACCCAAGAATAGTTTGGTTGCAAAATACGCATGAATACGCATTTTGACCGAAGACTCGTCACTACACCTAATCAACGTGGTAATCAGTAGGTATAGTCACAAGGGACTATGACCATCGTGATTACGCTCACGTTGCGAAGTTCAAACGAACTTCGTGTTGACCATTGACTGGGCAAAGCAGAAAGTCAAACACTGTTTGACTTTTATGCTTAAAAACACATAAAAGCATGAAAGAAACTTACAAAAGGTCCAAGCAATGGAGATATTGATCTAAATACTCAGGTATGAAGCATAAAGCTTCAACTTAGAGCATAAAATCAGATCAAGTGTGAGTTGAAATGAGATTGGGGGTGGGTTTATATAGGATTTCCAAAACCGTTAAGATCGTTCCTCGATAAACGAGCTTCAATCTGGACCGTCCTTGTGTGCCCACTGTTTTGGTAATCTATAGGTGCCCAAAACAAGCCCCTAGAGTGAACAAACCATGTGCAAAACCCAAGAAACCAGCTGCTGAAACAAAAAACTGATTTTGCTGAACTGGGCTGTTTACACGGGCCGCGTAAGGGAAGGCATTGGGCTACGCGCCCCGCCTAGGCTGAGTTTCAGAAAATGTCAGTTTAAGTCCCTGCATGTCCAAAACTTGCTTTTCGATGCATTTTTGACACGTTTAAGCCCCGTTAACCTCATTTCAAGGCTCTAAAATGAAGTTAAAGTATAGGGAACATGAAACATGATCAAAAACATCTCGGATGTCGGTTCGTTTGGCCGTACGGTTGCATTGTTCGGTTAATTACGACGAAACACGAACGGACGTGAAAAACGATCCAATTTACGCGACGAATGGAATTTTATCATGCCAGTCACTAAAATAAAATATTTTAATGATTACAAAAAAATTTTGGATGTCCGGATATATTTAGAACGTAAGATATGCGCGAAAATGCAAACTTATGCACTTTTTGACGCTTTTAGTCCCTGTTTGACCAAAAAGTTTATTTTTGCACACCGAACCCCTCAAAGCCTATTTCTAAACTATGTAAAGGATATTTATGGTATGTTTAACTTATGGTCAAGTTCTGGAATGTTCGTTACAATACAAATCGACATACTTTCGCAGTTTGTCGAAATTAGTCCCTGTAAACGAATAAACTTGATTTCGACACACCAAACCCTCCAAAACTTATTTCTAAGTTATGTAAAGGTTATTTAAGGTATGTTAAGCCTATTTCACTATCCCGGAGTGTTTGTCACGTTAAACTGATTACGTTTACGCATCAGTTCGCGTACAACCTTCCAGAAAGCGATTTAAATCTCGAAATCGAACAAGAATTGATATGTGCAAATTATACACATATTTATACAAATCCCAAGTATGAAACACAATATTTCATTGATTTGGTATTTGTTTGATGGTCGTAGAGGCACAAATGTCACATGAGGTCTGCTTGCCAACTTTTTATGGCTCTAGGATTTTCTCCATCAGGAATCTTTCCATGTTGTATATATCTCAGGATTGGCAAGATCCAGGATCCTGAATTCAATTGTGAACCATCACTAGGTACAATTACAGAATCCTCCACTATCTCCATGGCTATGTTATCCTCAATAGCAGGGGTTAAGATGTGGATAATGGGTATCTTAACATCCGCTGGAATCTTCAAAGATGATCCAAGGTTAGCTAAGGCATCAGCTTTTGCATTTTTTTCCCTGGGTACCTGTGTTAAACTAAAAGAAGCAAAAGAGTCTGCCAATTTCTTGACTATCTCTAGATACTTGATTAGCCTTTCACCTTTGACAGCTGTTTTGGTCAAAAATCAGACTAGGATAATGCAACCAAATCTTATTTTGTGAGGTGTGATGCTTAAATATATGAACAAATGTATGAGCAAAAAAAATGAATGTGGGACACAAGGATTTATACGAGGAAAAAGCCCTTGATCAAGATATGATCTCCGGCACAAAAAACATCGGGTTATGGAAACTACCGATCACCGACTATATTAAACAAGTAAAGGTTACAACTCGGGATGATAACAAGCTTGTTACAAGGATCACTAGTGTGCAATATGTGTGTAATCGCCAATAAGTTGCAGAGAGTTTTCGAGAGTGAGTGTGTTGCTAATTGTTCTAACTATCATGCTCGTTATCCCCTTTTAAAAATGGAAATAATCTAATTAACAAATAATCCGCAAATTGTGCTAGCTACCCACGACTTCCATAACAGTCATACAAGCCATGCACGTGCAGAATAGTATAGCATATTCTCCTGGAATCTCGGCAAGACTAAGTCCCATGCGAATACCCCTTTAAAACAAGTTCAAATATAGTGGAAACAACCGTTAGCGTAAGGATAATAATGAGGATCCTGGATCCTTAAACCTGCAACGTCTTCTGAGGATCCTTAATTCAAACAGAATTGAGGATCCGTGATCCTTAGATTTAGAAAATCCATCCCTAACAATTGCCCCCAAAATATGAGGAATAAAATACAACTTAATGAGTCATATTTTTCTGCCATATCTCGAACGAACTAGCTAACGTAAATATAGCCATTATCATCTGACTAGCCGTTGCAATCCTGACGTCAGCGACATGACTACCTGCAAATCATCATTATAAATTCAAAGTTAGAGATAAGGACCAAGAGGCATTTAAATTCGTGCATTACTCTCCCTTTAAATCCTCATCCGGAGATCGAAACAGGTATCTCTCTTCTTCCTTCTCTCTTCATTTTCTTATTCTGATTTTCCTTTTCTCTTAAAATCCATGGCGAAAATGGTTCTCCGTTCCTCACCAGCCAAGGATCCTAAGAAGGATAGTCCTTTGAGGAGTCAAGGCATTATCAAAAATCCTTCGTCTGAACTCTGCGGCTTCACTGACCTGGAAATCGATCGAATCCGCCATTACTTCTCGGCGAATGCTGTCTTCAAACCTTTCGACTCTTCTATGAATAGTGACTGTATTTTCGACACCTGGGTTGCTTTTCCGGCCACCCCCTTCTTGATAGGATTCTCTTATCCTTTCCCTGCTTTTACCCAATCCTTCTTTGCACTCATCGGCATCTGCTACATACAAGCCATGCCGATGATGTGGAGAGTTCTGTACACCATAGAGAACATCATCGAGCAAGAGGGCATAGAAATAGGAATGTCGGAGTTGACTGAGTTATACAATCTTGTTAGACATGGTTCACATCGTTTCTTGTTCAAACATAAGCCTGGTGATCCTCATCCAATCATTAAGACCAAAAAAATGATACCCACTGGAAAAACCGTTTCTTTTTTGTAAGGAGGGACTCTATTCTGGACGGGAAAGACCTTCCCAAAAAGTGGACCACCCATGGTAGGATATAGGATCCTTATACAAGGATCATAGGAAGACTCTGTCTCTTCTAAGGATAACTGATCCTTTTATCTGTTTCTATTGTGCAACTATCTCAGTTTCTCATCTTCTAGAATCCCCTGCAACAAAAGAGAGAGTTGCTGCTTTCTGGAGGCTTGACCCTGCTGTTAGGATATTTCAAGCTAAAACCAAGGATTCAGAAGAAGTATCCTCGGGTTCCTTCACAATGTCTAGTAAGTATTTGATTACATGTATAAATGAATGAATGTCAACATGAATGAAAAATAGGAACACTTATCTGTTGTTTGGTATTTGTAGGCGCTGGAAAACCTTCAAAATCAGCCTCTCGCTTCAGTGTCAGTGATCTTGATGCATACGCTTCCTCCAGGTCTGCCAAGAAACAACTTGCTGCCAGTCCTAGCATCCCAATTCCTAAGGGTACCAGCACGAAGGGCAAGGGTGGAAAGAAAAGAAAAACTGCTGAGACTCTTGAAGGTCTGCCTCTCATCCAGCACCAGTTTGAAGAATACGTCTCTAAGGTAAAGATCCCAGATCCTTAAATCTGATCTTCCCATACCAAGGATAACTGATCCTGACATGTGTAGGATCAAATCGCGACCTGAATGAGTCATTCAGAAGAGCTCAAATCCGTTTCAGAGGCGGAAACAGAGAAACGGATGTGAAAACAGCTTGAATATCACTATAAACGTCTTGTGTATTGATTTACTATCGATTACAATCACAAGGAACACCGGCAGCACCTCGGTATCAATTCTGGAATTCGTTCCAAATGAATTGACAACTAGCCTATTTATACTAATCCTTGGTCGCTTGAAATGAACATGACAATTTCAAGCGGTCAACTCAAGCGAACTATCTCATAAAATCTAGTTGACTTTCAAGCGAACATGTGTCAATTTAATAATCTGTTTCATGCATGTCTTGTGTTTTGTGTAATGATGCAATGATGATGTAAGCATGATGATGTCACTTGTGATGTCATCATAAATAATGATGACATCATGCCTGATCAGATCCGCAACGCAGCCAAGACTCGATATAAGACGAAGTCGACATATGTATGCACCAACAGACTCCCCCTCAGATGTTGACGAGTCTTAGGTGTCGAGTCTTCTCAATCTTCAGTCTTTATCAGTCTTTAGGCTTCCTTCAGGATCTCTATCTGGCTCTATCCTATCTCCAATTCTCTTTCAGGATCCCTGGCTCTTAGCTCTTGCATCTTCAGACTCTCTTTCTCTAACAGACTCCCCCTCAAAATGTACTGGGATCGTAGTCTGGCTTTCACAGGTTCAGGTATCGTAACCTGACTCACCTGCATATTCTCTACCCAAAACATAAGTTTCATAAAGATAAGATATAACAAATTTAGAAACTTTGCTAATCACTTGAAGACACAACCCTGAATACATCATTTTCAAGAGTCAATTAAAATGATTTATCATGTCAATTTCTGATGAACCACTTGAATATATATCATTTTCATTTCACACATCTTCAAACAAACTTTCCCAAACCTGTTCGTCATGTTTAGCAATCGGAATTTTGAAAATCAGCTTTTCAACATCAATCGTCTAAAATCTTTTTGAATTTTTCAAAATTTATGCTAAAACACACCGAGAATCTTTTTTTTTATTTTTGAATATAGAAATGAAATGCAGCAAAGAAATATATACAAACAATATTTTTGTGAGTTTGCGTAAGAGGATCATATCAGTTTATGAGACAAATCATCAACACCGTTAAGCTTTAAACATTTTAAGTTCTAAACGATTCACTTAGATTGTCAGTATACTGATCCACTTAAATTCTCACACTAAGTTCAATTGTTTCGAGATACGAGATTAGTGTTTGAAGTACTTAAACTTATTCGCGTGTCCCACCACTTGAATATACTCCCGTATCCAGATCCCAATATTCAGTCTTACAGGTGAGTATACCTAGATGATATCTGTAAGGGGTTAAATTGCGAAACCGTGAGAGCTCAGGTCAGAACTTCCGTTCAGCAGAGAGATGACGGCTCGACTTTTGGTGGGTCCCCTTTAGAGGATCTTTTTTACAACAACATTAATTAGCAATTTTATTGTCTATTTTTGCTGAGGGCGGCGCTGTATTTTAAGCAAGCAGAAAGTATTCTCCGGGGACTAGGCCATTGCTTCCGCAAAATCAGAAGTCCCGGGATAATACCCCAGATATCACTAAGCATAAAGACCTAGTATCTCAGAAAGAGGGGTTCTTCAAACAAGATTTCGGGGGTTACCCATATATCCCAGAGATGTTACCCACGAATTAAGCAAGTTTGAATTTAGGTTTATATCTCATCACAATCTACTAAATGTGCAAAAACCAACTCACACATCCACAGTGAGATCGTTTATCACATTTGACTTTCCAATTCTTTAGCATGCCGTGATCGTCCACTGATGTACTCTCATTTCCTCTTTTATACAACAAAACTCTATTTCATTTTTTACTGTTTTTGTCTTTTTGCCAGTAGGTTTTATCATGTTTTTTACTTTTTCAAATTTTCAAATGTTTTTGGATTTTCTGAAAATTTTTACTCCCCCTAAAATGCAAACACATTTTAGGAAATTTGAAATCAAACTATACAATAAAGCGACAACTGATATCAAATCACTTCAAATCGCCATCCACTTGGCATAAACAATCAGAACTCCCCCTTACAACAATCTATTTTCCCATTGTGATTTCAAAACACTTAAGTTTATTTTAATCAAATGGTTTTTCCGGAAAATAAGTTTTGTTGATTTTAATTAACCATTTGTAGGTTAGGGGACAAGTTCCTCTTTTCAATGTAATGAACCCCATATATTTGTTAACCACTTGTAATAATGGTCCAATCAAGTTCAACTTAATGACCTTGATTAATCACATTGTCAATGAAAACCTCTTTCAACCACTTACAGGTTCACTCACCAACCATAATCACTTGTAAATCAAAATATAACAATTTAAAAGACATCACCTGTAGATTTACCAACTGTACCATTTGTAGGATCATTTGCTAAGAAAGATGCCGATTCCTGCTCCACTCTTACCAACCTGGGAGCTCCGGCAAGTCAGGATTTTTAGTTAGAAACTGCTGTCACCCAAGTCTGACCAGTCTTGGGTGATTCTACTTCATCATCACTCCATCCTGCTTTTCTTCTATAAAATTCTTTTGCACCTTTCACCTTCCTGTCAACCATCTTTCCAAAAATATGTTTAACATTTCCATTAAACACCTTTTCAACATCAAATTCTTTGTTATTAGCAAAGAATTGATTTGAGATCTCTACCTTTCCCACTTTCTTCATCAAATTTTCTTTTGACAATGGAGGAAAATCCTCATCGTTCACCTCTGGAACGGAATTCACAACCTTTTTATCAACCAAAGACTCCTCTGATTTTATGGAATCAGATTCATTGTCAGAATTACCCTCAGATTTAACCACCCACTTTTGTTTACTCAAATCACCTCTTCTTTTGTAAAACCTTTTTGAACTTTCTCCTTCCTCAGAAGTAGAATTTTCAAACTTTTTAAAATTTTTCACAGGTTGTTCTTTCTTATCAACAAATTTTCTCCTTGAATCAAAGTTAGAAGAAACTCCCTGGTCTTTGTAGTTGGACTTGGAACAATTCCAAGCTATGTGTCCAACTTCTTGGCATTTGAAACAGGTTCTTCTGTCAACTCTTGAAGCAAACTTTCTCACATTCTTCTTTACTTCAGCAAGAAACTCTTGATTCGACTGCTTCCAGAACGGTTCTTCTGTTCATCCTCTGAACTTCCTCCTGAAACAAATTTTGTTTTTGGTTTATAAGTTTTCTGATTTTTATAATTTTCTGAAGAATTGAAACCAAGACCTTTCTTTTTGAGATTACCATTATGGTTTGATTTCTTTTGAAAACCATAACCAGAACCGTAACCCTTTTTCTTGTTCAATCTCTGTTGAACTCTTGAAGTGTACTTTTTAGGTTTTTCAGCAAGATTTAAATCTTTTATTTCAGAAATATTAATTTCTGTCAATTTGAAAACCTGTTTGATCATTTCAGTTTTGACACTTCTTATTGGGAATTCCTCATCAGAATATAATTTGTCTGAATCATACAAAGTATAAGCCACTTTGATTGACCCGTCATTCAAATTAGATTTTGATAACAGGAATTCTCTATTGTAAACCCTGTTAACCGGTGAACTCGGACTCTTTTCTGATGACTCGAACTTTCAGACTTAGACTCCGGTTTTGAATCCTCATCCATATCCAACACCTGATCGATAACTTTCTTTAATAATTCAGACTCATGATCAGTGTCAGACGCTGTGAATGTAACATCAATATTGTGTGGTAATTCATCAATGATTTCAGACTTTAACTTGATGTTGACTGCCTTTTTTAGACGCTCTTCGTTTGGATTCCTTGGAGAATAAGTTTCATGGATCGGGGGCGGACATCTGTTATACTTGACACTTTGTTTCTTACCAGTATCAGCATCTTCAGACTTTTTCTCCATGAATGCTTCAAGACCTGCAACAATAGGATAAACACGATCAATCAAATAATCACACGTAGTGTAACTCAACAGTAATCGTTTAATCCTTTCACTCTCAATCTTCTCAAGTTCTACTTCTTTCTTCAGATTAGCACAGTCTTCGATGTAATCATTTATGACACTCTGCTTTGTCATTAATGTTGCGCTCATTTTCTCCATTGCCTTTTCAATTTCTGTATTTGTCTTTTTCAGACGATCAACTATGTTGTTGAGCACATCATAAGATTCCTTCACATACTTCACATCAGACAATAAATCTTCTTTAATCTTTTCTTACTCAGCAATCTTTGTATCCTTCTCAGTACAATCTTTGCAAGAAACTGAACACTTCAAACATGGTTTTTCAACTTCAACCAATTTTTCTACTATCTTTTCAACCTCGACAATCTTTTCAACTTCAACGACTTTTTCAAATTCTACAACCTTTTCTACTTCTGCTTCCAACTCATGTTCTTCAATTTTCTTAATAAACTGTGCCAGATTCATATTCTCAGATTTCCTCATTTGTTTCACTATCATCAAATAAGTTCCCCATTTCTGCTGTGGTAACGCATCAGCAAGTTTATCAATCCATTCATCATCATCTTTCTTAATTTTCAATCTTTCCATTTCCACGACTAAATGACAATATCTATCAATGGTCATTTTTGTTGTTTCATGGTCAAAAGCTACAAACTTGTCAAAAGACTTCTTCAGTGACTCCTTTTCCATGTTTCGATTTCCCAAAATTCACAAACTCGGACAACACCTCAATGAGAACAAAAAAAATTAATCAGTTTAAACGAACTGAGAAAATGTGAACGCGTGTAACGGTTGAATCGATCTAAGACTCGTGTCAAAAATTCGCGAACTGACTAAATTCCAAATCGTGCGATCTAAGTGAATGAGCCGATAAAAACTGATTTAATTTGAGCCGAATTCAACTTTAGCAAGTATGAATCACATTCACACACTTATATCATTGGCCGACAAAAAAACAAGTCTATTGAACCGATGTATCAGACTTCACATGCACTATATGACTTTATCAATCCTAAACAATTAAACACATGCTAACTGACAATATATCTCGATGAAATCAATTTAATATATCTCGATGAAATCAATTTTTCACAATATATCACTTTATCTTGGGCCAAACAACATATCACATGCAAACATGGCAGATCTCACATGTATCGAAAATTTTTAATGGCAGACAAATTTTAAAAAGCTAGCACATGTATCCACAAAACACTTATATCAATACAATATAATATTTTCACATGCATTACTTTTTAATATCAGACACTTTATATTCTCAATTCGAGACTCTTCACATGCAGCCGATAACTTCAAAACCAAATCACATGAACCGATATATTTCACATGCTCACAAATACCAATCCCACTTAGCTGACACCCTTTTAATTGTTTAATCACAAATCGATGAAACTTTCAAGCGGTTCACACTTTACAAAGCACTTTCAAGCGAAAGGCTCAATATGATTTCAAGCGAAAGGTTGATTTTCAAACGAGACCAAACGAATTTCAAGCGAAAGCCGGTGTTTCGCTTCAAACACCACCAAAATTTCAAGCGAAACGTCGATGATGTCAGCAAATGTCGAACGAATTTCAAGCGAAACTATGATTTTAACCAGTTTTAAGTTGATTCAAGTACTGAAACTTTCCAGGATTTGTTAAAACATGATTACGCATAATATGTGAAAGTTTGAGCCGATTTTATCCGTGAAAAATTTTAATTTTTGAAAAGAAGGTGTAGAAATCAGATTTTCAAGCTTGTTTTGGCAAGAACTCTTCTTCCTGAGCTCTGATACCACTTGTAGGATCGAATCGCGACCTAAATGAGTCGTTCGGAAGAGCTCAAATCCGTTTCAGAGGCGGAAATAGAGAAACGGATGTGAAAACAACTTGAATATCACTATAAACGTCTTGTGTATTGATTTACTATCGATTACAATCACAAGGAACACCGGCAGCACCTCGGTATCAATTCTGGAATTCGTTACAAATGACAAGCCTATCACCCTATTTATAGTACTCAGGCTTTCGCTTGAAACCATATGTGACACTTCAAGCGAAACCCACTAATCAAGTTCAAGAGAAACTTACAAAATTGACTTTCAAGCGAAACTCACACAATATATAAATCTGATTTGAAATGCTTTGTCTTTTGTGATGTGAAATGATGCAATGATGATGTCACTTGTGATGTCATCATAAATAATGATGACATCATGCCTGATCAGATCTGCAACACAGCCAAGACTCGATATAAGACGAAGTCGAAAGATGTATGCACCAACAGACTCCCCGTCAGATGTTGACGAGTCTTAGGTGTCGAGTCTTCTCAATCTTCAGTCTTTATCAGTCTTTGGGCTTCCTTCAGGATCTCTATCTGGCTCTATCCTATCTCCAATTCTCTTTCAGGATCCCTGGCTCTTAGCTCTTGCATCTTCAGAGTCTCTTTCTCTAACAGACTCCCCCTCAAAATGTGCTGGGATCGTAGTCTGGCTTTCACAGGTTCAGGTATCGTAACCTGACTCACCTGCATATTCTCTACCCAAAACATAATTTTCATAAAAAATAAGATATAACAAAATTTAGAAACTTTGCTAATCTCTTGAAGACACAACCCTGAATACATCATTTTCAAGAATTAATCAAAATGATTTATCATGTCAATTTCTGATGAACCACTTGAAGATATATCATTTTCATTTCACACAACTTCAAACACACTTTCCCAAACCTGTTCGTCATGTTTAGCACTCGGAATTTTGAAAATCAGCTTTTCAACATCAGTCGTCTAAAATCTTTTTGAATTTTTCAAAATTTATGCTAAAACACACCGAAAATCTTTTTGGATTTTTGAAATAACAGAAATGAAATGCCGTAAAGAAATATTTACATACAATATTTTTGTGAGTTTGTGTAAGAGGATCATATCAGTTTATGAGACAAATCACCAACACCGTTAAGCTTTAAACATTTTAAGTTCTAAACGATTCACTTAGATTATCAGTATAATGATCCACTTAAATTCTCACACAAAGTTCAACTGTTTCGAGATACGAGATTAATGTCTTAAGCACTTAAACTTATTCGCGTGTCCCACCTCAGAATATACTCCCGTATCCAGATCCCAATATTCAGTCTTACAGGTGAGTATACCTAGATGATATCTGTAAGGGGTTAAATTGCAAAACCGTGAGAGCTCAGGTCAGAACTTCCGTTCAGCAGAGAGATGACGGCTCGACTTTTGGTGGGTCCCCTTTAGAGGATCTTTTTTACAACAGCATTAATTAGCAATTTTATTGTCTATTTTTGCTGAGGGCGGCGCTATATTTCAAGCAAGCAGAAAGTATTCTCCGGGGACTAGGCCATTGCTTCCGCATTATCAGAAGTCCCGGGATAATACCCCAGATATCACTAAGCATAAAGACCTAGTATCTCAGAAAGAGGGGTCCTTCAAACAAGATTTCGGGGGTTACCCATATATCCAAGAGATGTTGCCCATGATATAAGCAAGTTTGAATTTAGGTTTATATCTCGTCACAATCTACAAAATGTGCAAAAACCTACTCACACATCCACAGTGAGATCGTTTATCACATTTGACTTTCCAATTCTTTAGCATGTTGTGATAGTCCACTGATGTACTATCATTTCCTCTTTTGTACAACAAAACTCATTTTTGATTTTATCATGTTTTTGGCTTTTTCAAATTTTCTAATGTTTTTGGATTTTCTGAATTTTTACTCCCCCTAAAATGCAAACACATTTTAGGAAATTTGAAATCAAACTATACAATAAAGCGACAACTGATATCAAATCACTTCAAATCGCCATCCACTTGGCATAAACAATAAGAACTCCCCCTTACAACAAACTATTTTCCCATTGTGATGTGAAAACAGCTTGAATATCACTATAAACGTCTTGTGTATTGATTTACTATCGATTACAATCACAAGGAACACCTGCAGCACCTCGGTATCAATTCTGGAATTCGTTCCAAATGAATTGACAACTAGCCTATTTATACTAATCCTTGGTCGCTTGAAATGAACATGACAATTTCAAGCGGTCAACTCAAGCGAACTATCTCATAAAATCTAGTTGACTTTCAAGCGAACATGTGTCAATTTAATATTCTGTTTCATGCATGTCTTGTGTTTTGTGTAATGATGCAATGATGATGTAAGCATGATGATGTCACTTGTGATGTCATCATAAATAATGATGACATCATACCTGATCAGATCCGCAACGCAGCCAAGGCTCGATATAAGACGAAGTCGACAGATGTATGCACCAACAACATGCGTTTCCTTTTTTGCAGAAATTTGCTGAGATCCAGATGCTCCTGGATTCATATGCTGAAGAGGCTGAGCAAAAGCACCTGGACTTTCAGAAGCTGTACCTGGCAAAGGATCAGAAGATTGCCTCCCTCGAGAATGAAGTCAACCTGGCGAAGAGGGAACTGGTCCTGGCCCACAAGCTTTCTGCCACAATAGCTATGCTCAAGATCAAACTTCAAATGGTAAAGGAGGCAGAGGATCCTAACTTTGATAGGACTGCCTGGGACCAAGAAGGCTGGAAGATCAAGCTGGCTGAGCTAGATGATGAAGAGGAGGCCGAAGAGGTTCTGGCGATTGAAGCTGGTGGTAGCGGGTTGAAGGATCAGGCTGAGGAGGCAGCGACTGGTGGTGATGCAACGAAGGTGTAGGCTGCAGCAATGGGCGATTATGGAAATTTCTAGACGTGGCCGGAGCCCATTTTTTATGGTTTCAAGTTTTTTGGTTGTTGATGTTTTTAAAACAATGGTCTGTACTTAAATAGTAGTTTTAGGTTTAAGGATCACTGATCCTTCGAACAATAGGTAGGATGAGAATTGGTGGAGAGACCTCTGTTTGGGGGATGAAGCCATTGTTATCCTGCCGTCTTTCTATTCCTGCATAACTTAGAACTTATTATCATGGATACCCTTTACCTACCCCAGCGGACGGGCCACGGATTGCTGGTAGATGCTTGGGGTAGGTAATTTTGACAACCTTTAAAGGGTTAATCTTTTGCTAAATAAATAAAATTTTATTTTTTTGGCTTATCTTGTGTTATTATTTCTATGAATATTTACCTTTCAATTGTCATGGTACAACTTCTTTGAATATACAAGTTAAGAACATAAGTATTAGATTATGTCTAAAAATTTAGGATATGATCAAGGATCAAATATCCTATAATCGAAAAGCTTAAAAAGGCGACGTGATTTCAGGATCATGTATTCTGTTGTCAAAGAATAAGGGTAACTTCAATAAATCAAGAATAAAGTGAAGGTAAATAAGGATCATACCTGAGAATCCAAGTTAGGATCCTAAATCTTTGATACTTACAATTGAGATAACCAAAAGACTAAGCCTGGATAACAGGTTAGGATCAAGGATCCTTAAGTGTTTAACTTTGGAAAACCTGAAACATAACATAACTTGGGACTAAGCCAATATAAAAGTGTAACACCTCAAAATTTCGTGTTTAATAAGATGACGACACGTGTCATGTACGACAAAAACACGTTGTGAACCCGGATTAAATAAAGATGTTTTGGCAGGATTTAAAAGTGGCGTCATGTTAAATTTTTACCTCTGAACACCTCATTGATAAATCCCAAGACCCAAGTTATTATATATTAAACATCTACTGAGTCTTAAAAATTCAGAAATGGGTTGACAAGAAAGGAATTGGAAATGCATGATAGGATCCCACGAAGAAATGAATGATAAACCTTCATTTTCGGGTCTTGTTTATGGATTCAAATGAAACAATACTTCATGGTAGGGTTTAGAACTGTACAAAGGCATTTTAGGAGGCCCCAAACTGACAAAATAATGTCCCAAAGTCGAACAAGTGGGTGCCCTTTCGAAACACCAACAAACAAGCAACTTTGGTCCTGATTGAATGCTTACGCATCGTAGGCAATAAAGCCCTACGATGCGCAAGCTAGCTGCCAGCGACCAGAAACTTGCTGTAGCCTGTTTGTCGCGATTGTGACCTATTTCACCGGTTTTTCTCACATGTGGACGACCCCTAGGCACCCCTAAGCACTAGGACAAGTGTTAATCAGTTATGGATGGGTCCTAGACTTTGTTGTCAACATTTTATGGTGCCTTAGTTCACTATATAAAGCTCATTAGTTGCAACAAACATTCCCACACCTTCTCCTGCATTGTGGGATCATTTCTGGAGCTATCAAGCAGCCTCAAGTGATCATATTTCGTGCATAGGACTCTTGTAAGTCTGCTAGTCCTTCTTTAATTAGTTTTAGCTTAGTTAATTAGCTAAAAGTCAAACCGTCGTAATTACGGTTTGACTTCGAGATTAGTCAATAATGGCTCAGTCATATCTCGAATTAAAAGTAGTTATAAGTTGGTAATTATGTGGGTAATAAAACCTCAAAAGGGTTTCCCCTGATCACCACTCTAACCAGGTCAAAAGTCGGGTCAAACTTATAATTAAAAAGTCAACAGGATGCTTAAAATGTCATTTATGCATAATTAGCTATCTAGAACATATACAACCTGTTTGATCATTGTTATAACTTAGTAATTAGTGTAAGAACATGTCTAAACATGTTCAACCCGACTATTTCCTGTTTAGACCCGGTTCGGAACCGAAAGTCGCATAGTTTGACTTTCACTTTGACTTTCAGTTCTGACCCGTTAAGGCATGTTTTAGAAATGCCTCAGAGCTTTAATTGGACTAGGTTACTTGTTAGAACAACCCTCTGTGATTACACACCTTGGTTCACTAGTTATCCAATTAATATGCATGTTTCCGTTAATTGCTCATATGTTGACCGTTATGCCCTTATTACCTTAAAATGTGATTTATGAAAATGTAAAAGTGTAGAAACCTTAGTTACTGATATATAAACTTGTATGCAAAGTTTGACATCAGTTTGACTTGTAGATTAAGAGTTATGCTCATTATCGCAAATTTAAAGCTTTATGTTAATAAAATGGCGTAATTAGCGTATAGCCTAGTTAAGCCTACTTTTTGATATCAAACTTAATACCCACTGATGTAATATAATATTTTGGGATTTTTAAAGATTTTTAATTAATTTTAGGCTGAGCATAACTAGTAGTCTTAGGCTTAACCCGGTAATTGTCGGTTTTGCCCTTACGGGCCATAAAATGAGTTTTACATATCTAAACAACTCCAAACCTTTTGCTACTGATCAAATATGATAAATAAATTATTTTAAGCCTTCTGGAAATATAAAAATATCAGATTTAAGTATCGAACCCGGAAATGGCCTTTAATCGCCTTAATTAGCGTTTTTAACGCATAGTATGTTTTAAAATCATATTGGACATACCCGGGTTGATACCTACTGAGATAAGAGTAAAATTATGATATTTTAACAGTAAGCAAAGGTTGATAAACTCAGACTTCAGTTTTGAGCTTTTCGGCTAATGTGAAGTTACCAAAATACCCTTCGGGGCATAGTTTGGTTAAAAATGATAAATTTCACATATATGCTTTAACCTACTGATATGACTTAGAAAATTGAGCATATTTGCTGATCACATCAGACCTGTAACTCAGTTAAACACTTAGACTCTTTTACAAACTTTAAAATGACCAAACTACCCATACGGGGCATATTTTGTGTTTAAACTCGTTTCGGGCATAATGAAAGACATCCTACTGATGTCACAACATATTTGAAGCATATTAACTTAGGAAACCTGTATATGGCTCTTACGGATACCCGTTACGCTTATTTCGCGTTCGGTTCGGTTTATGTAACAAGTTTACATAAATTAGCCGAAACGGGTCAAACCTTATCGGTTTAATCTCAAAATCCAGAATGTGCATGAGGGACCCATATTAAACAAGTCTCTGAACTTGTCGGGTCTAAATCACATTCTATCTGGTCTTCGCTTAATCATGCGTACGAACCGTATCTTTGAAACTAGCCGGTCTAAGCTTAAGACCCGTTAGGATTCTAATAGGTTATTATAAACCTTCGTTCCAGATTAGGAGAACCAGTAAAAGCTACGTGCTATTTGCTTATTGTGAATTATACTTTGCATCAGGTAAATACTTTTAACTTATTTTCCCTATACGGGCTTGGGTTACGGTATATAGCATACCGCTTGATCGAGCATCAAATCTCCATCGTTGAGTGGGTAGTTGAATAATTTGATCGGCTCGTTTAAACAGTCTTGTTTACTTAATTCCTTTGGGGGGTTAATGACCATGTCCCGGATATCCTTGGCATCATCTTACGAGATGGCCACGACCTGAGCACGGGGTGTAGGCGTACACCTGGCAGTGTATAACTCAATATTGTGGTGTGTCTATTGATCTTTAACCCGGATACGCTCCGGGCTACTGAACGCGCAAGTAACATGTAATTCGTTCACAAGATTATAATATTAAATAATTCTCCCAAGTTAAATAAAAATGTTTATGCCATGTGCATCCAAACCAATTTTCAATCATTTTCCAAAATGAGTCAGTTGAATGTATTTACCAGTGTAAACTGACGTATTTTCCCAAAAAGATTAAATGCAGGTACTAAGCGAAATTGGCTGGGATTTCTCCTAAGCATCATTAGAAGTCTCGCAAGCTTAAGATGCCTGAAGTCTGTTGAACCATTAAATGTTATTTTGTTTCGATCCTACTGTGGATAAACATCCGGATATTGTGACTTTGATTACAATAAATAAATTCGGTTGTATCATATTTTAATTTGCTTCCGCTGTGCATTCATATATATTGTGTTGTTTGACTATTATGTTGCCAACCACGTCACGATACTCCCCCACCGGGCCCACCGGTGACACGTGGAAATCTGGGTGTGACAGGTTGGTATCAGAGCCAACTCTGAGTGAATTAAACACTAGCCTTTTGTGTTTAATCTCAGTACACAATAGCACATTCTAAACTTTCGAGTCTAGACATATAACATAGGACAAATTCTATTTTGTTCATTTTTGTCTTATGCTTTATTTTTTTTATATATCTTGTTGTTGTTATCTCATGAAATATTGACAGGAATAAAAAATGCCGCCAAGATTCTTTAGGAGACGAGGACGAGGCAAGGGGCCAGTCACCGCCCCCAACGATCATGAAGCTGGACCTTCGCAACGGCGAGCTCCATCCACCACCGAGAGTGACGACCCTCGGGAGAATCGGAGAAACCTGTTCGAGCCGGCCAGACGGTCGGTTTCGCATAGTTCAACACCTCCTGTTTTTAACCCTTATGAACCCAATAATCCTCAACCGTCCTACATACCACTTCAGCGATCCCTGTCTCATCATTCGTATGGTGACCCCACACCCATCTTTCGAGGCCAATTTAATCCGGCCAATTACTTACCAGAACCCGTGGGTTTCAACCCACTAGGGCCAGACGATCACTTCTCCGGTGATAATGCGGATGACATGGACGAGGATACGGACCCCGTCATGCCGGTAAGTGGCACTCCAAACCATCCGATCGAGATCTCCGACGGATTGTCTTTTCACGGATCACCCTACGGTGGTCCAGACAGTTTCCAAGCCCTGTTTAATCAGCACGAGTGGTACTATACACCTTCTCACCACTCGTCGCCACATGAGCAGCAGCAGTCTCAGCAGCAGCATCATCAAGATTCCTCTGAGGATCACCGGTTTGTGGCAGTTACGCCACCACCTCCACCGCCACCAGTTCAGCCGGCACCTCCTCAACCGCCAAGGCGTAGGAGAACTGGTGCACGTATGTCATCACGTGCGGGAGACTTTCATTTCAGCTCCCCACGTCAGTCAAGTGCCAGCCACTACCCGCCACATCAGGAGGACCCACAAATGGGTGGGCCTTCCAACCCAGCGATGCCGCAGCCGCCGCCAATGGGTTTTGACAACCCAATCCCAGCTTATACAGGTTCCATGGCATACAACCCGTTCGAGCCGCCAGTCCACAACAACTACGGGTATGCAGAGGCCGACCCTTACTTAGTGGCAGCCAACTACAATGCCCTGCACCCAGAAGGACCATACGGAGCTCCATGGGGAGTTGGGTACCCAACACAAGGGTACCAGATACCACCTAGGCCTATCATACGGACCCAATCGCAGCCGCCTAGGTTCTCCCCACCTGAGCATGAGGAACTCCTTCAGAGGCTGGATCAGGTGGAGCGGGAAGTGCACAGGGACCGTAGGGAGAGGCAGACATTCTTCCAGGGATTAGTAGGCTTGATAAAAGGGAAGAACAAGAAGGATCATTGAATCCTTCCATTTTCTGTATAAGCCCCTGCGTGGGTGTATTTGGTTGTTAAGCCCCTATGTGGGTATGTGTGTTGTATGTTTGTTTTGAGCCCCTGCGTGGGCCTATCTTTCCATAAACCCCTACGTGGGTATGTATGTGTGATGATTTGACCCCTGCGTGGGTCTATTTTCCGTTAACCCCTGCGTGGGTATGATGTTTAGTTGTTAAGGTCCTTGCGTGGACTAGTTTGTTTGTTTAAAGCCCCTGCGTGGGAAAGTACTTGTTTAAAACCCCTGCGTGGGTAATGGTTTGTTTGAAAAGACCCGTTTAGGGCAACATGTAACCTATGTATAATTAATGGAATGTTGTTTTTATAAATTTCATGTTTACCTTATGTGCATAAATAATTTATATATGAAATAAATAAATTAAAATCATTCCTTTTGAAATAATCTGCCTATGTAATTATTAATTAAGAATCTTAAAGTGTGAAACCTAGCCTTTTGGTCATAATAAGACCGGGCCAAGATGGTAGGACCTGTTTAAAAGGTTCAAATTCCTGTTAACATCTTAAAACATGTTAACACTCCTGGCAGAAGTGATTCGTTAAAATCACATGTCATTCTTATATGTATAAGGATTCTTTAGAAGATTCCAAACCCAGTTTAATGATCTCGGAATCCTGGGTCTACATCATCAATTAAGATGATCATATTTTTACCATACGTGGTAATACATGCCTACGGGCCCTGCTCATTTCCATATGAGCCAAAAGACAGTGGTAACGATGACTCCCTGTCAGATAAAGGTAGTGAACTAGGTTCAAACCTTCATGCTTTGATCCTCTGAAATCATAGCTTATAATTTATAAATGTCCTTGTGACCAGGCCTATTGTGCCAGTATACCTTAATGTTTTGATTCTCTGAAATCATAGATTAAATTAAAAAAAAATGTCCGCGTGACTAGGCCTTTTGTGCCACAAATAAAACTATTATTGTTTTATAATTAGGATAAATTATAATTGAAATCCTAAATTTATACGATTAATAAGTTAACCAAATGTGGTCTCTGTTTACCATGGTTAACGAGTTACCCTAAGGGGTAATTCCATAATAAACTCCCAAATAAAATATGTCCTTGTTTTCTGCAACAGTTCAATTCAAATGGCTGACTCAAATGAAATAAATAGCCATCCAGTGGAGCAAAATGAGAACGCCCAGATTACGTTAACGGGTGCTGAATTAAAAACGATCATTGACGGCGCTGTTACACAGGCTTTGGAAAGGCAGTATGAAGAATATAGTGGTACTCGAAGTAGGACCCACTCTGCATCACATTCAAAGCCCAAGACACATTCTGAGGCTCATAGCAAGCCTCCTCCCAAAAAGAATGGACCCAAGAAAGATGGTGATGACCGTCAGTCCACCAACCATCAAAGTGTCCCATCTCAACAATTAGTACTGCATCAAGAACCCCGTAACAAGGGTTGCTCCTATAAGTACTTCGTGTCTTGCAATGGGGAGAAAGGAGCCGTCGACTGTATGACTTGGCTGGATGAGATGGACACGGTGGTAGATATCAGCGGATGCGCTGAAAGGGATATGGTTAAGTTTGTGTCACAGTCCTTCAAGGGCGAAGCATTAGCATGGTGGAGATCTTTAGTTCAAGCCACCGGGAAAATCCCACTGTACAATATGACATGGGAACAATTTGTCGCCCTGATCAAGGAAAATTTATGCCCTCAACATGAGGTAGAGAAGATAGAATCTGACTTTCTATCGTTGGTGATGACAAACCTCGACTGTCAAGCTTACCTGGCAAGCTTCAATACGCTATCCCGGTTGGTTCCTTACCTGGTAACCCCGGAGCCAAAAAGAATCGCTCGCTTTATCGGTGGTTTAGCCCCGGAAATCAAGGCAAGCGTAAAAGCTTCTCAGCCAGCTACCTTCAGTTCTGTAGCTGACATCTCCTTATCCCTCACTCTGGATGCGGTCAGGTAGAGATCGCTGAGGAATAAGGATGCTGAGAAGAGGAAGCGTGAAGATGATGGTTCATGGTGATCGAACAAGAAACACCGTGGGAACGGTGATAACAAGAAAGGGTCGGAGTCGAGGAAGGATGGGCATAATTCTGGTGAAAAGCCCAAGTGTAAAGTTTGCAAGAAACAACACTATGGAAAGTGCAGACTCGAGTCAAACTCTCAGACTCAGTCAAAATCCTTTGCTTGTGGTATTTGCAAGTCCACGGATCACAAAACCCTGGATTGCAAGAAGATGAAAGACGCAACGTGCTACCGTTGCAATGAAAAGGGGCACATCAAGACCAACTGCCCAAAATACAACAAGAAGCCTGAGGAGGCTAAGAAGACTAATGCCAGAGTCTTCAGGATGGATGCGAAAGAGGCTGTGCAAGACGATAATGTCATAACAGGTACTTTCCTTGTAAATGATGTCTTTGCAAGAGTACTTTTTTGATTCAGGCGCAGATAAGTCTTTCGTAGATCATAAGTTTTGTAAATTGTTGAATTTACCTGTCAAAACCTTAAGCGTAAACTATGAGGTAGAGTTAGCAGATGGTACCATAGAAACCGTCTCTACTGTGTTAGATGGATGTGTTATATCCATTAAGAACCATTATTTTCCTCTATCTCTACTTCCCTTTAAGTTGGCCGGTTTTGACATAGTTCTGGGTATCGACTGGTTATCCCATAACCAGGCCCAAATTGTCTGTAATCAGAAACAAGTGGTAATAAAGACTCCGTTTAGTGAATCACTTACCATTCGGGGAGATACCCAGTACGGACTGCCTGAGCAGGTGACTATGCTCAAGGCTTCCAGGTGTTTGAAGAAGGGGTGTGTCATCTACATGGCGCAAGTGATTATTGATGAGCCTAAACCAAAGATAGAAGACATCCCTGTCATTTCTGAATACCCAGAAGTGTTTCCTGAAGATCTACCTGGTTTGCCACCAGATAGGCAAGTGGAATTCAGGATCGATATCATCCCCGGAGCAGCACCTGTTGCAAGAGCACCATACAGATTGGCACCCACGGAAATGAAGGAGTTGCGGACGCAGCTAGATGAATTGCTGGCTAAAGGTTTCATTCGACCTAGTTCATCTCCTTGGGGAGCGCCAATCCTGTTTGTCAAGAAGAAGGATGGGTCGATGCGTCTGTGCATCGACTATCGCGAGCTTAATAAAGTCACGATCAAGAATAGGTATCCTCTGCCCAGAATCGACGATCTGTTCGATCAACTTCAAGGGGCAAGTTACTTCTCGAAGATTGATTTGAGGTCAGGCTACCATCAGTTGAAGGTAAAAGATGAAGACGTTCACAAGACTGCATTTAGGACTCGTTACGGTCACTACGAGTTCCTAGTGATGCCTTTTGGGCTCACTAATGCACCAGCCGCATTCATGGACCTCATGAATCGCGTCTGCAAGCCTTACTTAGATAAATTCGTCAACGTTTTCATTGACGACATCCTCATTTATTCTAAGAATCAAGCTGACCATGAGAAACACCTTCGTTGTATTCTCAAACTTCTACATCAGGAGAAGCTCTACGCCAAATTCTCTAAGTGTGAATTTTGGCTACGAGAAGTCCAATTTCTTGGACACGTGGTTAGTGAGCGTGGTATCCAGGTGGATCCCGCTAAGGTTGAAGCCGTAATGAACTGGCAAGAGCCGAAGACGCCTACAGAGATTCGTAGCTTCCTGGGATTGGCAGGATATTACAGGCGTTTCATTGAAAATTTTTCAAGGATTGCTGCACCCCTAACCTCCTTAACTAAAAAGAAGGTTAAGTTTGTTTGGGGCCCTAAGCAGCAAGAATCCTTTGATATTCTGAAGCAAAAGTTGAGCAACGCCCCAGTACTGACATTGCCAGATGGAATAGAAGACTTTGTGGTTTATTGTGATGCTTCGCACACTGGCATGGGGTGTGTGCTTATGCAGAAAGGCAAGGTTATTGCCTACGCTTCATGACAATTGAAAGTGCATGAAAAGAATTACACCACCCACGACTTGGAGCTGGGTGCCGTTGTGTTCGCACTGAAGCTTTGGAGGCACTATCTTTATGGTGTCAAATGTGTGATCTATTCTGATCACAAGAGCCGCCAACATTTGTTTAATCAGAAGGAACTAAACATGAGGCAACGCCGCTGGATGGAGACTTTAAATGATTATGATTGTGAAATCCAATACCAACCAGGCAAGGCGAATGTAGTCGCCGATGCCTTGAGTCGGAAGGAAAGGGTTAAACCCATCCGAATTAACGCCAAGCGTATGGAGATAAAGAACAGTTTGATAGAAAGGGTGTTAGCTGCACAGAAGGAAGCTGTGTTGGAAGCTAACTATCCTAATGAAAAGTTAGGAGTAACTGAGGAGCAGTTAACTCTTAGCAAGGACGGAATTCTAAGATTAAATGGACGAATATGGGTTCCAATCTTTGGAGGACTTCGTGATGTCATCCTCCAGGAAGCCCATAGTTCCAAATACTCCGTTCATCCTGGAGCTGATAAGATGTACCAGGATCTGAAGGCAAATTATTGGTGGATAGGCTTGAAAAAGTCTGTAGCCGCCCATGTAGCTAAATGCTTGACATGTGCGCAAGTCAAAGCCGAGCATCAGAAACCGTCAGGTTTGCTACAACAGCCTGAACTTCCTACATGGAAGTGGGAAATGGTGACGATGGATTTCATCACCAAGTTGCCAAAGACAAGGAAAGGCAATGATACAATATGGGTTATAGTTGACAGACTGACTAAGTCAGCCCATTTCTTACCCATCAAGGAGACTTATAGCTCCGACATGTTAGCCCAGTTATACGTGGATAAGATTGTAGCTCTACATGGCATACCTGTAGCTATTATCTCTGATAGAGATACTAGGTACACGTCACATTTTTGGAAGAGTTTCCAACAATCTTTGGGCACACGTTTGAACTTTAGTACGGCTTACCATCCTCAGACTGACGGTCAGAGTGAGCGTACTATTCAAACGTTGGAAGACATGCTACGTGCATGTGCGATTGATTTGGGCGGTAGTTGGGATAAGAACTTACCATTAATCGAATTCTCCTACAACAATAGCTACCACACCAGCATAAAGGCTGTGCCTTTTGAGGAATTATACGGTAGAAAGTGTAGATCGCCAGTTTGTTGGGCGGAAGTTGGAGATGTCCAATTATCAGGACCAGAGATCGTGTTCGAAACGACGGACAAGATTGTCCAGATTCGTGAGCGTCTCAAAGCTGCCTGGGATAGGCAGAAGAGTTACGTTGATCCAAATCGTAAGGATTTTCACTTCGAAGTAGGCGACAAAGTCCTACTTAAAGTGTCAACCTGGAAGGGAGTGATGCGGTTTGGTAAGAAAGGCAAGCTAAGCCCGAAATACATAGGACCTTTCGAGGTTATCGAACGTGTCGGGTCAGTTGCCTATAAGTTGAACTTACCAGAAGAGCTCAGTGAAATTCACAATGTGTTCCACATCTGCAATCTGAAGAAGTGTTTCGCTGATGAATCACTGGTTATACCACATACAGATGTGCATATAGATGAGAGCTTAAAATTTGTGGAAAAACTTTTGTCGATTGAAGATCGACAGGTAAGGAAGCTTCGAAGGAAGCATATACCTTTTGTAAAGGTCAAATGGGATGCCCGTAGAGGTCCCGAATTCACGTGGGAGGTTGAATCCACCATGAAAGAAAAGTACCCTTACTTGTTTCAGCAAATCTCGGGTCGAGATTTATTTTAAGGGGGTGAGGATGTAACACCTCAAAATTTCGTGTTTAATAAGATGACGACACGTGTCATGTACGACAAAAACACGTTGTGAACCCGGATTAAATAAAGATGTTTTGGCAGGATTTAAAAGTGGCGTCATGTTAAATTTTTACCTCTGAAAACCTCATTGATAAATCCCAAGACCCAATTTATTATATATTAAACATCTACTGAGTCTTAAAAATTCAGAAATGGGTTGACAAGAAAGGAATTGGAAATGCATGATAGGATCTGATGTATGTAAAATGCAACATATAAATTACATCAAATGAGGAATAAAACTAACCCTTTTTAAGTACTAATATTGGAAAAAGAGTGTTTTTGTCTTCCTTTTGTATTTTCAGGATTAAATGAGCTCAAAAACGCAAAAGAAGCAAAAAGACAGCTAAATCCAACATAAATACAAGAAAAGGAATATTAGTGGACTGCCCGACCCCTCAACGGCACCTTCCAAAGCAAAGTAGAGAAATCAGAAGACTGAACACGCCTCGTGCTCAGCCAGCACGGGGCCGTGCCCAAGAAGCAGCAGAAAAGACAAATCTATAGAAGCTTCTATTGCCCATCACGGGGCCGTGCTCAGCGGACACGGGGGCGTGTCGAAAGTACAGCAGGCGCATTTATTGTAATTGCGAATTACAATTAATGAGGAGAGAGATTGTCAGACGGACACGGGGCCGTGTCCAGCTCTCTGTTCAACCTATATAAATAGGAGTGCTTGGATTCATTTCATCTCATCCCTTGGCACACCACCTCTCTCACACTTCATCCACCACCCACCACCATCACAACACCATCATCCACCACCATCATCCATTGTCCATCGTAGAGTGTGTGAGTCGTCTTGGGATCCAAGATTGATCGTAAGAGTTCTTGACAATCAAGGCCATGTTTGCCTAAGTCTCTTACATCACTTGGTGAAGACAAAGTGTCTAGTATAATACTTTTTATTTCTAATCTTTTGCACTTTTTATTTGGTTTTGTATTAATGACTTTAATAACTAGTTACTTATGTTGAAGGTGATCTTTCCTTATCGTTTGTCCGTGGTGTCTTGGCATTATTTTACTGTCTATATAAAATAAAGGATTTTCACCATTCATATCTCCACGGTCTATATGGAGGTATGTTGGCTACCTGGTCGGGGGTTAAGGGAACGGTTTGGTAAAGGTCTTGCCATTGTTCAGCGTTTAGAGGTCCTGCAATGGACCTGGGTCAAATTTAGTAGGACCTCCTTCAATACTTCACGGTATTGGATGGCGGGGGTCCAAACTCTTTGATCCCCTCATAAGTTAACTACTATTAATACTATAACCCGGCTATTTAGGACTGTATCTCTGCTGACTCAGACTACTTAGCCGAGGGTAACGTCACCGCCAAAAGCGGGGCCTACCACAATACTGCATTAATAACTTAATTCATTATCTTCCAATAATCCACCCTTTTAGGATTGTATCCCTGCTGACTCAAACTACTGGGGTGAGGGTAACGTCGCCTTCAAAAGAGGGGCCTACTACAATAACTAAGATAATCTCTTAATTATGTGCAAAAGTGCGGAAATAATCAAAGGTTATACTAGATACGAGTCGGAACCAAGTGATTCATCTTGTCTATCTGTTTTTCTTTTATTTTTATTTTCAGCAATTTAGTTAGTTTTTACCTTTTCTTAGTTTAAAACATTTTTCTAAACTTTTATTTTGGTTAGACGTTGAGGATAAACCGGTACTAAAAGCTCTTGTGTCCTTGGACGACCTCGGTATCTTACCAACGCTATACTACACTCAACGATGGGTGCACTTGCCCATATGTGTGTTTAGTGTTAGTGAAATATCGTGTTTTATAAATTTAAAACTTGGCTAAAATAAGTGTTAAAAAGGGCTTAAAATATACACCTAATATATATAACACTTTATCGCACATCAAGTTTTTGGCGCCGCTGCCGGGGACACAAGGATTTTAAGAAAGTTAGCAATCAACGGCCTAATCATCTTTTATTTTTCTTTTTATATTTTTAGGTTTTTCTTAGTTTTTCAGCTTCTGCAGAGCTCAGCACGGGCCGTGCCCGCTGAACACGCCCCCGTGCTCAATCATTGGAACTGGCAATCCTGTTTTACATCAGACAGTAAGCTGAACACGGGGCCGTGCCCACTCAACACACCCCCGTGCCCAAGTTTCAGTTACTGAAAACAGAACCGTTAGATCCCGGCGGTTGGTAATTTCTGACATAAACATGAGTGATAGTAATTATTTTTACTTTCGGCACTCTTATGGTACGTGGTGTCAATTATGTGGTGGCGAACATGAAGAAGTAAAATGCTACTTCCTAAATTATAGGCCCCACTACATGGACCCACCAACTTCTCACAACCTTAAGAGGGGCGAAAGTAAAAATAAGCACTATTTCTCCCTCGAATGCGCCCAGCCAGATATTCTAGGGGAAATGCTCCTTTACGAGTTATTTCAACTAGAAGAGCTAATTCTGAAATGGTTAGAAGAGCTTGGAAAGGATTTTATTGATCCACCCCAAGACGATACCCATGAAGAAATGTTGGAACCGCATTCCGACAACCTCGTTGCTCCCGAAAATACCTTCGTACCTAGCAAAGACTTGGTTGATAGTCGTCCCTGTGTCGATTGTGCCGTGAAGGACTCTCCATCGACTTCGTTCGGTGCATACATAGACCTGAGCGATTCGGCATACACCTTCTTTAACAAGAGCCCGGAAAAGGGTTGGACTTGTCCACCTAGAATGAAAATAGGAATTACCCTCACCGACAACCTCTTGCGTTCTCGCCTTAGTCTAGGACAATTAAGGTATCTTAGGCACTTTGGGGTTGTTCCAACCAGTCAGGAGCCACCCGATACTAACAAGTTCCTTAAAAAAACTAGACAACTTCATAAAGCAGTCCCTAGACACGGGGCCGTGCCCAGCCAACACGCCCCCGTGTCCATCGAAAGATTCCATTCTGATTAGTACGTCAGAATACGGACAAACTGTGTCAGAACTCCACCTGCGCACGGGGCCGTGTCGACTGAACACGGGGCCGTGTCCAGGATGCTGTCGTTTTCTATAAATGCAGCCAAGAATTCTGCACATTTGGACCAACTTGGGACAGAGATTTGCAGGAATCTTCTCTCAAACTATCCTAGGTAAGTCTAAAAGAAGTTTCCAACAACCCATCTTGTCCTTTCCTCTTTTAGCCATTTCCTTCTTCTCCATCTTTCTCCAAGAGCTACCATTGAAAGTTTGGAATTCCTCCAACTCTATGGTAGGGATAAATGAGTTTTGTTCAAAGAATCTTGGTAAAAACATGTTATGAAACATTGTTTTAAGTTATTAGTAGCTAAAAAGGCCCCACAAGTTCAGAAAATAACTTAAAAATCCAAGTTTCCTTGTTCCAAAACTCTGCAGAAAGATGAATACGGGGCCGTGCTCAGTGAGCACGGGGCCGTGTCCGGTCACTGTTTCATTAAATAAACTATTTTTAGTTTATTTTTCGTAGGATGTCGAGTGAAAACAGCGAAACATCTTCTGTGCATTCGTCAAACAGCCGAAGAGGAAGAAGACCCTCCATTGAAGCTACACTTGTGCACTATGTGATAGCATTAAGGGAGGCTCTCGACGAAATGACTTCAGTAGAGGAGGTCCTAATCGATCGTATTAACGATCTTACGATGGGACTTGAAAGCAGCTTCCAAGAAATTAACCTCTTGCACCAGAGGTTAAATATTCTTGTAGCACCACCAATGGAACCAGTCCTTCCTCAACAGGATTGGAACCTGGCACTCGGAATCAACAACCCTACCGGGTGGGAAGACTTTCCGGCGGAACCTCCCATGGAACACCAACAAGAGATCCCGGTGGAAGTTGAAACTCCTCAAACTAATGCCAATGAGCCTTCTTTTCTCCTTCCAAGGGAGGTGGAAGAATGGCTCGCCGACATTTGAGGAGAACCGCACGCGGAAGAAGGAGTTCAAAAAGGCCTTGGTTAACCAAGATTAATTACTTCTTGGAAATTTTGCTAATTAAAATAAAGTAAAGGCTAGGACTCCATGGTTTGTTATTTCTTTGTTTTATCTAGTTTAATTTAGGACTATGTAAGTTCTCTCTATGATGAAATGAAATGATGGTTTTAAGGTTTAGATGGTTTGTAATGAATAAAACACACTCATGGTGGTAAAGGATGAAAAGGGGAACGAGAAAAATGAACCCATGCACAAGAACAAGGCAACCCGACAATTCTCACCGTTTCAGAAGGTTCAACACGGGCCGTGCCCAACCAACACGGCCCCGTGCTGAGCACCCTGCAGAAAACGCCCAGTTCAGGTAACTGGACACGGGCCGTGTTCACCCAACACGCCCCCGTGTCCAGGCTTCTGTTTCTCTTGTTTTAATTCTGTTACTGGCACTTGAACACGGGGCCGTGCCCGGACAACACGGGGCCGTGTTCAGTGCCCAGTAACACAAATTTTTGCTTTTTAAACACTATTTTACACATCTAATCAACCTAAAAATTTATTTTTGGGACACATTGAGGACAATGTGTAATTTAAGTGTGGGGGGGGGGGGGGGGGGATGCTAAAACCTTGAATTTTGCAAGTCCTAAATACAAGCCTTACACAAAACTCTATTGGAACCGCTAATCACCCCAAATTTTTTTCAAAAATTTCCATTTTTTTTACTTGTCTAGGTTTAATTCGGAAAATTCAAGTTCTCAAAAAGGTTATATTTTTACAAATTTACAACCGATAGCGTAGTGATAAAAAGAACTAACATAAGAAAATTATGAAAAGGCATAGCAAACTTATTTAAAATTTGATTATATATACTTGATCACATAAAAACCCATTCCCACAAAAGTGAGTTTTGAGCCTTTATTGAGCACACAATTACATATCATTTGACTAAATGCTCATTTTTCGTTTCTTGTGTGAATAGCCGCTTGGTTCTTACGACTCTAGAACTTGCCATGACAATACATTCCCGGTCCTTATCAACTTAAACCCGAGTAAGTAAATGATGGAGGCATTAGGACTAACCCTTTTTATTTCTACACCACTATTTTTCTTTTTCTTTTACCACCTACCCAAAAATCCCCCTAGTTAGCCCCTTTGAGCCTAAACCTTTTCGTTTCATCACCCAAACAAAAACCCTTTTACCCACCAAAACCTTTTTCATTTTTTTAACCCTTTATTTTAGTAACAAGTTCGGTTCTTCGTAAAAAAAAAAAAAAAAAATGTGTGATATTGATGAAGCAAAAAGAAAATAAACAAACAAGTTAATAAAAAATAACTTAGTTTGAATAAAAGCTTCATCAAAATAAAAAGTTGCAAAAATACGAAAACCGACACTTGTTACGCTTTTAGCCCTTTTTCTACTAACCACTAACCCAACCACCTACCTTTAACCCTAGCCTAACCCTTGACCCACAAAGTCCTCTTGATATCTACAAAGGTATAAAAGTTAAAAAGGAGGAGGATTGATTTCTTGGCAAGCCTATGGTAGGAATAAGTTCCATGCCGCTCTCGAGTGATTCACTAAAAATACACCTTCGGCCGAGTGTGAGTGATTTCCCCGTGAGGTATGTGAACTTGTATATAAATAGAATTTAAAAAAAAGGCATGTTATGCCCAAATAAGTAATTTCTTTTATGAAAAGTTCTAAATAAATCATTACGAATAGGAGTGTAAATAAATAAAAATAAAACCCAAAAAGATCTTGGAAATCCCGACACTCTACGACAAGCCCAAAACCTTCTCTTCTACCTATTCCATTTGGGAGTGTAAGCCACATATTAAAGAGTTTTGCTTGAGGACAAGCAAAAGTTCAAGTGTGGGGGTATTTGATGTATGTAAAATGCAACATATAAATTACATCAAATGAGGCATAAAACTAACCCTTTTTAAGTACTAATATTGGAAAAAGAGTGTTTTTGTCTTCCTTTTGTATTTTCAGGATTAAATGAGCTCAAAAACGCAAAAGAAGCAATAAGACAGCTAAATCCAACATAAATACAAGAAAAGGAATATTAGTGGACTGCCCGACCCCTCAACGGCACCTTCCAAAGCAAAGTAGAGAAATCAGAAGACTGAACACGCCCCGTGCTCAGCCAGCACGGGGCCGTGCCCAAGAAGCAGCAGAAAAGACAAATCTATAGAAGCTTCTATTGCCCATCACGGGGCCGTGCTCAGCGGACACGGGGGCGTGTCGAAAGTACAGCAGGCGCATTTATTGTAATTGCGAATTACAATTAATGAGGAGAGAGATTGTCAGACGGACACGGGGCCGTGCCCAGCGGACATGGGGCTGTGTCCAGCTCTCTGTTCAGCCTATAAATAGGAGTGCTTGGATTCATTTCATCTCATCCCTTGGCACACCACCTCTCTCACACTTCATCCACCACCCACCACCATCACAACACCATCATCCACCACCATCATCCATTATCCATCGTAGAGTGTGTGAGTTGTCTCGGGATCCAAGATTGATCGTAAGAGTTCTTGACAATCAAGGCCATGTTTGCCTAAGTCTCTTACATCACTTGGTGAAGACAAAGTGTCTAGTATAATACTTTTTATTTCTAATCTTTTGCACTTTTTATTTGGTTTTGTATTAATGACTTTAATAACTAGTTACTTATGTTGAAGGTGATCTTTCCTTATCGTTTGTCCGTGGTGTCTTGGCATTATTTTACTGTCTATATAAAATAAAGGATTTTCACCATTCATATCTCCACGGTCTATATGGAGGTATGTTGGCTACCTGGTCGGGGGTTAAGGGAACGGTTTGGTAAAGGTCTTGCCATTGTTCAGCGTTTAGAGGTCCTGCAATGGACCTGGGTCAAATTTAGTAGGACCTCCTTCAATACTTCACGGTATTGGATGGCGGGGGTCCAAACTCTTTGATCCCCTCATAAGTTAACTACTATTAATACTATAACCCGGCTATTTAGGACTGTATCCCTGCTGACTCAGACTACTTAGCCGAGGGTAACGTCACCGCCAAAAGCGGGGCCTACCACAATACTGCATTAATAACTTAATTCATTATCTTCCAATAATCCACCATTTTAGGATTGTATCCCTGCTGACTCAAACTACTGGGGTGAGGGTAACGTCGCCTTCAAAAGAGGGGCCTACTACAATAACTAAGATAATCTCTTAATTATGTGCAAAAGTGCGGAAATAATCAAAGGTTATACTAGATACGAGTCGGAACCAAGTGATTCATCTTGTCTATCTGTTTTTCTTTTATTTTTATTTTCAGCAATTTAGTTAGTTTTTACCGTTTCTTAGTTTAAAACATTTTTCTAAACTTTTATTTTGGTTAGACGTTGAGGATAAACCGGTACTAAAAGCTCTTGTGTCCTTGGACGACCTCGGTATTTTACCAACGCTATACTACACTCAACGATGGGTGCACTTGCCCATATGTGTGTTTAGTGTTAGTGAAATATCGTGTTTTATAAATTTAAAACTTGGCTAAAATAAGTGTTAAAAAGGGCTTAAAATATACACCTAATATATATAACACTTTATCGCACATCAGGATCCCACGAAGAAATGAATGATAAACCTTCATTTTTGGGTCTTGTTTATGGATTCAAATGAAACAATACTTCATGGTAGGGTTTAGAACTGTACAAAGGCATTTTAGGAGGCCCCCAACTGACAAAATAATGTCCCAAAGTCGAACAAGTGGGTGCCCTTTCGAAACACCAACAAACAAGCAACTTTGGTCCCTGATTGAATGCTTATGCATCGTAGGCAATAAAGCCCTACGATGCGCAAGCTAGTTGCCAGCGACCAGAAACTTGCTGTAGCCTGTTTGTCGCGATTGTGACCTATTTCACCGGTTTTTCTCACATGTGGACGACCCCTAGGCACCCCTAAGCACTAGGACAAGTGTTAATCAGTTATGGATGGGTCCTAGACTTTGTTGTCAACATTTTATGGTGCCTTAGTTCACTATATAAAGCTCATTAGTTGCAACAAACATTCCCACACCTTCTCCTGCATTGTGGGATCATTTCTGGAGCTATCAAGCAGCCTCAAGTGATCATATTTCATGCATAGGACTCTTGTAAGTCTGCTAGTCCTTCTTTAATTAGTTTTAGCTTAGTTAATTAGCTAAAAGTCAAACCGTCGTAATTACGGTTTGACTTCGAGATTAGTCAATAATGGCTCAGTCATATCTCGAATTAAAAGTAGTTATAAGTTGGTAATTATGTGGGTAATAAAACCTCTAAAGGGTTTCCCCTGATCACCACTCTAACCAGGTCAAAAGTCGGGTCAAACTTATAATTAAAAAGTCAACAGGATGCTTAAAATGTCATTTATGCATAATTAGCTATCTAGAACATATACAACCTGTTTGATCATTGTTATAACTTAGTAATTAGTGTAAGAACATGTCTAAACATGTTCAACCCGACTATTTCCTGTTTAGACCCGGTTCGGAACCGAAAGTCGCATAGTTTGACTTTCACTTTGACTTTCAGTTCTGACCCGTTAAGGCATGTTTTAGAAATGCCTCAGAGCTTTAATTGGACTAGGTTACTTGTTAGAACAACCCTCTATGATTACACACCTTGGTTCACTAGTTATCCAATTAATATGCATGTTTCCGTTAATTGCTCATATGTTGACCGTTATGCCCTTATTACCTTAAAACGTGATTTATGAAAATGTAAAAGTGTAGAAACCTTAGTTACTGATATATAAACTTGTATGCAAAGTTTGACATCAGTTTGACTTGTAGATTAAGAGTTATGCTCATTATCGCAAATTTAAAGCTTTATGTTAATAAAATGGCGTAATTAGCGTATAGCCTAGTTAAGCCTACTTTTTGATATCAAACTTAATACCCACTGATGTAATATAATATTTTGGGATTTTAAAAGATTTTTAATTAATTTTAGGCTGAGCATAACTAGTAGTCTTAGGCTTAACCCGGTAATTGTCGGTTTTGCCCTTACGGGCCATAAAATGAGTTTTACATATCTAAACAACTCCAAACCTTTTGCTACTGATCACATATGATAAATAAATTATTTTAAGCCTTCTGGAAATATAAAAATATCAGATTTAAGTATCGAACCCGGAAATGGCCTTTAATCGCCTTAATTAGCGTTTTTAACGCATAGTATGTTTTAAAATCATATTGGACATACCCGGGTTGATACCTACTGATATAAGAGGCAAATTATGATATTTTAACAGTAAGAAAAGGTTGATAAACTCAGACTTCAGTTTTGAGCTTTTCGGCTAATGTGAAATTACCAAAATACCCTTCGGGGCATCGTTTGGTTAAAAATGATAAATTTCACATATATGCTTTAACCTACTGATATGACTTAGCAAATTGAGTATATTTACTGATCACATCAGACATGTGACTCAGTTAAACACTTAGACTCTTTTACAAACTTTAAAATGACCAAACTACCCCTACGGGGCATAGTTTGTGTTTAAACTCGTTTCGGGCATAATGAAAGACATCCTACTGATGTCACAACATATTTGAAGCATATTAACTTAGGAAACCTGTATATGGCTCTTACGGATACCCGTTACGCTTATTTCGCGTTCGGTTCGGTTTATGTAACAAGTTTACATAAATTAGCCGAAACGGGTCAAACCTTATCGGTTTAATCTCAAAATCCAGAATGTGCATGAGGGACCCATATTAAAAAAGTCTCTGAACTTTTCGGGTCTAAATCACATTCTATCCGGTCTTCGCTTAATCGTGCGTACGAACCGTATCTTTGAAACTAGCCGGTCTAAGCTTAAGACCCGTTAGGATTCTAATAGGTTATTATAAACCTTCGTTCCAGATTAGGAGAACCAGTAAAAGCTACGTGCTATTTGCTTATTGTGAATTATACTTTGCATCAGGTAAATACTTTTAACTTATTTTCCCTATACGGGCTTGGGTTACGGTATATAGCATACCGCTTGATCGTGCATCAAATCTCCATCGTTGAGTGGGTAGTTGAATAATTTGATTGGCTCGTTTAAACAGTCTTGTATACTTAATGCCTTTGGGGGGTTAATGACCATGTCCCGGATATCCTTGGCATCATCTTACGAGATGGCCACGACCTGAGCACGGGGTGTAGGCGTACACCTGGCAGTGTATAACTCAATATTATGGTGTGTCTATTGATCTTTAACCCGGATACGCTCCGGGCTACTGAACGCGCAAGTAACATGTAATTCGTTCACAAGATTATAATATTAAATAATTCTCCCAAGTTAAATAAAAATGTTTATGCCATGTGCATCCAAACCAATTTTCAATCATTTTCCAAAATGAGTCAGTTGAATGTATTTACCAGTGTAAACTGACGTATTTTCCCAAAAAGATTAAATGCAGGTACTAAGCAAAATTGGCTGGAATTTCTCCTAAGCATCATTAGAAGTCTCGCAAGCTTAAGATGCCTGAAGTCTGTTGAACCATTAAATGTTATTTTGTTTCGATCCTACTGTGGATAAACATCCGGATATTATGACTTTGATTACAATAAATAAATTCGGTTGTATCATATTTTAATTTGCTTCCGCTGTGCATTCATATATATTGTGTTGTTTGACTATTATGTTGCCAACCACGTCACGATACTCCCCCACCGGGCCCACCGGTGACACGTGGAAATCGGGGTGTGACAAAAAGAAGAGTTAGTAATTGGGGACAAGCCCAACAATCTGGGGACAAGCCCAAAAAATTGGGGACAAGCCCAAAAAACTGGGGACAAGCCCAAAAAACTAGGGACAAGCCCAAAGGATCTTGTGTAAACTGGAGCATGGCCCTCACTGGTGACTATCCAAACTTAGTGACATGAAAATACCAAAACCTTAGCTAACGTGAAAACGTTAGAAACCTTAGGAATGGATGTATGGTACGTCTACCATTATACGTAGGATCCTGAATACAGCCAGCACAATGAAATTGTCAGCCCCTAAAGCGGGTAGTGGTCCCATTACCTTGAACTGCACCAGGATCATCGTGCGCTACTGGCGAAACTGGGGACATGCCCAAAGACTAGGGATAAACCCAAAAAACTGGGGACAAGCCCAAACAACTGGGGATAAGTCCAAACAACTTAGGAAACTTCTGTGGATATTTGATCCTTTGTCAAGGATACATCAATCTTCCGCAAAACTCAGAACTAAGTGAAAAAAGGATAAAGGATCCTGGATCCTTCTCCTTGTAATAAACGAAAGATTAAATAAATTAGAATCAGATCATTACCATACTGAGGATCATATATCCTCTAAGGATCCTTAATGGATATCGGACGTGAAGAAAGCCAAGGATCCCAAATCCTATATCTCTTCAAATGGACAGCATTCCAAGCTCTTGGTAGCAGATCCCTTCCATTGTCAATAATCGATATGCCCCCTTTCCTGCCTCAGCTTCAATTAGATAGGGGCCTTCCCACTTTGGTGCTAACTTGCCATCAGCAGGATTTGTGGTGTTCTGGAATGCTTTCCTCAACTCCATATCACCAACTTGAAACTTTCTGATCCTGACATTTTTGTTATAAGCTCCAGCCATCCTTTGTTGATAACTAGCTATTCTTATCCTTGCCAAATCCTTCAGTTCTTCTATGGTATCCAAGTCTTGAACCAAGTTTTCAGCATTTACTTCAGGATCACGGATCCTTGTTCTAGCAGTAGGAACCACCATCTCTGTAGGGATCACTAATTCTGCTCCAAACACTAAAGAAAATGGAGTTTGGCCAGTAGCATTCTTGGGAGTTGTCCTATCAGCCCATAGCACATAAGGTAGCTCTTCTGCCCATTTTCCTTTCTTGGATCCAAGCTTTTTCTTTAAATTGTTGATGATGATCTTGTTGGATGATTCTGCTTGACCATTAGCTTGTGGGTGGACTGGTGTTGATGTTATCATCTTAATCCCCCAGCTGTCACAAAAGTTAGTAGTTCTACTCCCAATAAATTGGGATCCATTATCACAAACAATTTCAGAGGGAATACCAAATCTGGTAATAATGTTCCTTTCAATAAAGGATATCACTTCTTTTTCTCTGACTTGAGCAAAGGCTTCAGCTTCTATCCACTTGGAAAAATAATCAGTCATGGCAAGCATGAACACTTTTCCTCCTGGTGCTTTGGAAATTTTACCAACTATATCCATTCCCCATCTCATGAATGGCCAAGAAGAGGATATAGGATGCAGGAGCTCTGCTGGTTGATGAAGGATATTTCTATGTCTCTGAAAAGCATTACATTTCTTGGCATAATCCACAACATCCTTCATCATAGTAGGCCAATAGTATCCTGTACTGAGGATCCTTGAGAACAATGCCCTGCCCCCAGTGTGGTTTCCACAACCTCCTTCATGAAAATCCTTTAGAACTTCTTGAATTTCAGGATCCTCAATACACCTTAGATGTGGACCTGCAAGAGATCGTTTATATAACATGTTATTTAATATTGTAAATTGAGATACCTTGATTTTGAAAGCTCTGGGGTTTTCTCCTATAGGGATCTCTCCATGTTGTATATATCTCATGATTGGGAGGATCCAGGATCCTGAATGAGATTGTGCATCATCACTGGGTATGATTGCAGAATCCTCTCCTATCCCCATAGCCACATGATCCTCAATAGCAGGAGCCAGTATATGGATAATGGGAATTTTAATATCCTCTGGAATCTTCAAGGATGATCCAAGGTTGGCCAATGCATTAGCTTCTGCATTTTCTTCTCTAGGTACCTGTGTTAGACTAAAGGAAACAAAAGAGAGTGCCAATTCCTTGACTATCTCTAGATACTTGATTAGTCTTTCACCTTTAACAGCGTAGGATCCATTAAAGTGATTAGTAATTAACAATGAATCTACATGTACCTCAAGATACCTGATCCTCATGTGCTTGGCAATTTGCAAACCAGCTATCAAGGCCTCATATTCAGCCTCATTATTAGTAGTTTGAAAATCACAAGCTATTGAGTGGGGTATTATGTCCCCCTGTGTCGATTTTAGTAGTATTCCTAGTCCAGTTCCCTTGACATTAGAGGCTCCATCAGTGAAGAGTATCCAAGGATCCTTAGTCTCTTCAAGCTACTGAACTTCTAACTCAACTTCCATTTGTAGATCACTACTGAAATCTGCCACAAAGTCAGCCAAGGCTTGAGATTTAATGGCAGTTCTTGGTTCATATCTTATATCATAAGCACAAGCTTCACTACCCACTTGGCCATCCTTCCTGACATTTTAGGTTTCCTGAGAACATTCTTAATTGGGATGTTAGTCTTAACAATGATAGCATGAGTTTCAAAATAATGACGTAATTTAGTAGATGCCATAATCAAAGCAAGGATAAGTTTTTCTAAATGTGAATACCTGGATTCAGCATCAAGCAAACTTTTACTTACATAATATATAGGATGTTGTGTACCTTCGTGATCCTTAACAAGGACTGTACTTACTGCTTTAGAAGAGACTGCCAAATATAAGGATAATCTATCCCCTTTTTCTGGTTTCATTAAGGCAAGAGCTGAGGATAGGTAATCCTTAAGGGCTTTGAGAGCATTCTCATGCTTTTCAGTCCACTCAAATTTCTTGTTTATTCTTCGAATGTCATAGAATTCCTTGCACTTTTCTGATGACTTTGATATGAACATGTTCAAGGCTGCGATCCTCCCTGTCAACCTTTGCACATCCTTGGCATTGGCAGGAGATTTTATATTCACAATTGCCTTGATTTGCTCTGGACTTGCCTCAATGCCTCTTTTTGTCACCATGTAGCCTAGGAACTTTCCTGCTTTAACACCAAAATGACACTTGGAAGGATTCAATTTCATGTTGAATTTATCAAGGATATTGAATGCTTCCTCCAAATCTCTAAGGTGATCCTCAGCTCTTTTGGACTTAACCACCATGTCATCTATATAGACTTCCATAGTGTGTCCAATTTGCTCCTTAAACATCATATTGACTAGCATTTGATAAGTAGCGCCTGCATTTCTTAGTCCAAATGGCATAACAATATAACAATATATACCAGTTGAGGTCATAAAGGCTGTATCCTCTTGATCAGATGGTTCCATCTGAATTTGTTGAAATCCAGATGAAGCATCCATAAAAGTCAACAACTCATGACCTGCGATAGCATCCACCATGGAGTCAATGTGGGGTAGTGGGAAAGGATCCTTGGGATATGCCTTGTTTAAATCAGTAAAATCAACACATACCCTCCACTTTCCATTTTTCTTTTGAACAACAACCACATTGGCTAACCATATTGGATACTTAACCTCTCTAATCATACCTGCTCGAAGCAGCATGTCTACCTCCTCCTGGATAATGGCATTCCTCTCAGGTGCAAACTTTCTCCGCTTTTGAAGTATGGGTTTGAATGACCTGTCAATGCCAAGCTTATGAGTAATTATATCTTTAGAGATACCTGTCATGTCTTCGTGCTTCCAGGCAAAGTTAGTTTTTCTCTTCTTGAGTAAGGATACTAAATCCTGTTCGATGTTGCTAAGGATCCCGGATCCTATGAATACTTTGGATTCAGGATCCTGAGGATCCATAAAGATATCTTTCACATCTTGTTCTCTTGCCTCCAGGACATCTCTTGGAGGATGCTTTGATTGCTATTGCTCCCTGGGTCTTGAGGCTGGTTTCATCGATGAAGTGTAGCAATTCTCGGCTTCTTGTTGGTCACTCTCAATCTTCACTACACCCCACGGACTGGGAAGCTTTACACATTGATGGTATGTAGGTGGAACTGCTTTCATGTCATGTATCCATGGCCTGCCAAGAATAACATTGCAACAGGATAAGCAATCTATAACACAAAATTTCTGAAATGAATGAAGTCCCTCTATGTAAATGGGAAGCTTAATGTCCCCCAATGTGTTCTTGGTTTCTCTACTGAATCCCACAAGAACTGAGGATCTTGGGATAATATCTGATTCAGGGATGTTCATCTTCTTGAGGATATCAAGCTGAATGATGTTCACTGAGCTTCCTCCATCTTTCAGGATCTTGTGAACAAAATGATTAGATATAAACAAAGTAATAACAAGACCATCATGATGAGGATTCTGAACATCCACACGATCATCCTCATCAAAGGTTATAACTTTTTCCTGTGTAACAGTAGAGGTTCGGATGGGTCTCTCCCCATTATCCATTTTGGTCTCCTTGGCATGCCTCTTGGCTGCTGAAAAGGAAGTGCCACATATGTCTGATCTACCGGATATAAAGTTGATAATTTGTGCATCAGCAGGAGGAGCAGGAGCTCTTTCTGGAACTTTTTCAGGATCCTGGATCCTTAACTTTTTTCTTCCCAACAACTCCTTCAAGTGTCCTTTGCTTAACAAGTAACCAATCTCTTTTCTGAGTGCAATACATTCTTCAGTGAGATGACCGAAATCTTCATGATATGCACACCATTTGGATTTGTCTTTTGTTGCAGCTGGCTTATCACTTTTTTTGGGCCATCTTGCTTTTTCACCTAAGTTCTGCATTGCAAGGATCAATTCATTGTTATCAACAGAAAAACAATATTCAGAAATGGGAGGATAATCCTCATCATCCTCTTCCTGTTCTACTGCATGCACGTTTTGGTTATCAGACTTGTTGTTCCTGAAGTAGGATCCTTGCTTTTCCTGCTTCGAGGATCCTGCCAGTCTTTCTTGGATCCTTTTATCATCCTCTAGTCGGATGAATCTAAGGGCCCTGGTTCTCACTTCGTCAAGATTCCTGCAAGGGGTCATGACAAGATCATCATAGAACAGTGAATCCCTAAGTAAACCCATTTTGAAGGCTTCTACAGCCGTAACAATATCCAAATTAGGAATATCTAAGGATTCTTTACTGAACTTAGTGATATAATCTCTAAGTGATTCATTTTGAATTTGTGTTACCCTATATAGATCACTAGTTAAACGTTCAAATTTCCTGCTACAGGAGAATTGGCTATTAAACAGATTAACTAGATTAGCAAATGAAGTAATAGAGTAAGGGGGAAGACTTAGCAGCCATTTAAGAGCTGATCCTGTCAGTGTGGATCCGAAACCCTTGCATAGACATGCTTCTTTTAACCTCTCAGGAATGGGATTGATCTCCATCCTTTCTCTGTATTGAGCTACATGCTCTTCTGGATCCGTTGAGCCATCATATAACTTCATGGTTGGTATTTGAAATCTCTTCGGAATCTTTGCATCACAAAGAGGTGGTGCAAAACGAGATATCTTGTGGATTCCATCTGGAATTTCAGGAATGGGCTTAACCACTCCCGGAATGCTGGATATCATATCCTTCAGTTTCTGTAATTCCCTAGCCATAGCTTGGTTGATACCTGTATCCTGCATAAAGCCATGGTTAGTGGTATAAGATTTATTCAAAGTGTTACCTCCTGAAGGATTCAAGTTTGGAATTCCAGATGTGAATCCATATTGGCGAGATTCTGGTATAACTGATGGTTCAGAAGAAGCAATAGTCTGCATTGGTATGAAGTCTCCCAAATGAATTTATGAACTTCTGGGTTCGGCACCTCTTAAGGATCCTTGATCCTGAAAGATGTTGGATCCTTGAGGCATCGAAGTTGGGGGTCTTGGAGGATAATCCATGGATCTATGAGCCTGAGATGAGGATCCTTGACCCTGAGACGAGGATCCTTGAACCTGAAATAAGGATCCTGGATGTTGAGAGTAGGATCCTTGAACCGTCTGCATCCCCATGTATCCTCCTGAGCTAGTGAAGGATCCCTGATGCTGGAAGGAGGATCCTAAAGGCTGAAAAGAGGATCCTAAAGGCTGAAAGTAGGATCCTAGAGCCTGAGTCATTGCCGTTGATCCATAACGCATTCCCAATGATCCACCTTGGTACTGGATATCTGGAGCCACAGATTGCTGGGCAGTTATAGCTGGAGTGTCGAAATCCTGTGATCTAGGCACCAATGGAGAGTGATCCTCCGCTGATCTCTTCAATTTCTTGATGTCATCAATCTCTCGAAGCATCCTATCATTGGTTTTGTCCTACTGCTGCATTTAATCCCTCATCTGCAAAATCAAAGAATAAAGATCACTGTTAGAAGGGCTAGAAGAAACAACAGAAGTAGGTGGTTTTGAGAAAACGGGGCTTTGTTTCTTCGCAGCATTCTCAGCATTCTTCTGGGATCCAAAAGGTGCTGGAGGCAAAGGTGGAATGCCCTGTGAAGAAGTGACTGCCGACATGGAACTTGAAGTGTTCTTTGCTGAAGAAGCCATGTAATTGAAGGTGATGAACCAAAATGATCACAATGAACAAAATTTCTCAGAAATAAAGCACCAATTGCCCCACGGTGGGCGCCAAACTATTTTGGTCAAAAATCAGACTAGGATAATGCAACCAAATCTTATTTTGTGAGGTGTGATGCTTAAATATATGAACAAATGTATGAGCAAAAAAATGGATGTGGGACACAAGGATTTATACGTGGAAAAAGCCCTTGATCAAGATATGATCTCCGGCACATAAAACCTCAGGTGATGTAAACTACCGATCACCAACTATATTAAACAAGTAAAGGTTACAACTCGGGATGATAACAAGCTTGTTACAAGGATCACTAGTGTGCAATATGTGTGTAATCGCCAATAAGTTGCAGAGAGTTTTCGAGAGTGAGTGTGTTGCTAATTGTTCTAACTATCAAACTCGTTATCCCCTTTTAAAAATGGAAATAATCTAATTAACAAACAATCCGCAAATTGTGCTAGCTACCCACGACTTCCATAACTGTCATACAAGCCATGCACGTGCAGAATAGTAGAGCATATTCTCCTGGAATCTCGGCAAGACTAAGTCCCATGCGAATACACCTGTAAAACAAGTTCAAATATAGTGGAAACAACCGTTAGCGTAAGGATAATAATGAGGATCCTGGATCCTTAAACCTGTAACGTCTTCTGAGGATCCTTAATTCAAACAGAATTGAGGATCCGTGATCCTGGCTGCACTTGAGGATCCGTGATCCTTAGATTTAGAAAATCCATCCCTAACAACAGCATAAGAACCATTATAGTGGTTAGTAATTAACAAAGAATCTACATGTACCTGAAGATACCTGATCCTCATATGCTTGGCTAATTGCAAACCTGCTATTATGGCCTCATACTTAGCCTCATTATTAGTGTTTGAAACTCACAAGCAATTGATTGGGGTATAATGTCCCCCTGTGGCGATTTTAGTAGTATGCCTAGTCCTGTTCCCTTGACATTTGAAGCTCCATCTGTGAAGAGTATCCAATGATCCTTATTCTCTTCAAGTTGTTGAACTTCCAATTCAGCTTCCCTTTGTAGATCACTACTGAAATCAGCCACAAAGTCAGCCAAGGCTTGGGATTTGATGGCAGTCCTAGGTTTATACTTAATGTCATATGCACTAAGCTTGACTGCCCATTTTGCCATCCTTCCTGACATTTTAGTTTTCCTAAAACCATTCTTGATAGGAAAGTTAGTTTTCACAATAATTGGATGGGTTTCAAAATAATGACGTAGTTTAGTAGATGCCATGATTAAAGCAAAAATAAGTTTCTCTAAATGAGAATACCTGGACTCAGCATCAAGTAGACTTTTACTTACCTAGTATACTGAATGTTGAGAACCTTCATGATCCTTAACAAGGATCGCACTTACTGCCTTAGTAGAAACAACTAGGTATAAGGATAATGTTTCCCCATTTTCTGGTTTCATTAGAGCTGGAGCTGAGGATAAGTAATCATTGAGGGCTTTGAGGGCATTCTCATGCTTCTCAGTCCATTCAAACTTTTTATTCTTTCTCAGGATGTCATAGAACTCTTTGCATTTCTCTGATGACTTTGAGATGAATCTGTTCAAGGCTGCGATTCTTCCTGTCAACCTTTGCACATCCTTAGAATTGGCAGGAGATTTGATATTCATAATGGCCTTGATTTGCTATGGACTTGACTATATTCCCCTCTTTGTCACCATGTAACTGTTAGGGATGGATTTTCTAATAATTGGATCACGGATCCTCAAGTGCAGCCAGGATCACGAATCCTCAGTTCTTTTTGAATTAAGGATCCTCAGAAGACGTTGCAGGTTTAAGGATCCAGGATCCTCATTGTTATCCTAATACTAACGGTTGTTTCCACTATGTTTGAACTTGTTTTACAGGAGTATTCGAATGGGACTTGGTATTGCCGAGATTCTAGGGGAATATGCTCCATTATTCTGCACGTGCATGGCTTGTATGACCATTATGGAAGTCGTGGGAAGCTAGCATGATTTGCAGATTGTTTGTTATTTAGATTATTTCCATTTTTAAAAGGGGATAACAAGCTTGATAGTTAGAACAATTAGCAACACACACACTCTCGAAAACTCTCTGCAACTCATTGGCGATTACATACATTTTGGACATTAGTGATCCTTGTAACAAGCTTGTTATCATCCCGATTTGTAACCTTTACTTGTTTAATATAGTTGGTGATTGGTAGTTTCCATCACCCGAGGTTTTTTGTGCCGGAGATCAAACATTGATCAAGGGCTTTTTCCTCGTATAAATCCTCGTGTCACACGTTCATTTCATTCATACCTTTGTATATTAATTCAAGCATCACACCTCACAAAATCGGATTTGGTTGTATTATCCTTGTGTGATTTTTGACCAAAACAGTTTGGCGCCCACCGTGGGGCAATTGGTGCTTCAATTCTGAGAAATTTTGTTCATTGTGATCATTTCGGTTCATCACCTTCAACCACATGGCTTCTTCAGCGAAGAACACTTCAAGCTCCATGCCGGCGGTCACTTCTTCACAGGGCATTCCACCTTTGCCTCCAGCACCCTTTGGATCCCAGAAGAATGCTGAGAATACTACGAAGAAACAAAGCCCCGTTTTCTCAAAACCACCAACTTCTGCTGTTACTTCTGGCCCTACTAACAATGATCTTTATTCTTTGATTTTGCAGATGAGGGATTACATGCAATAGCAGGACAAAACCAATGACAGGTGTGACACCCCAGGAAAACCAAGAAACCAACGCAACTTAACTAGCTTCCTCAGTAACCACGCGCTAAATTTCGGGACGAAATTCTCTTAACAGGGGAGAATGTGACAACCCTCATAATTCCATGTATCCGTAAAATTTATTAATGATAATTAATGTGCTTGATGACTGTGCTGAATCACTTAACTGCTCTCTGATTACTGTGTTATACTTACATGTGCTTGTTAACATACTAGTAGTATACAGAAAAGTTACTAAATAGTCCGGTATGCTTTCCTGAGTGTTGAAAATTAAAAACGTTACAAAAATATATTTGTAGGACACTTTACTGATTAATTAAGCACTTTAACGGAGCAACACCGAATCGAACAACCGGACTTTACCCGGAACACAAAAAATATTGTCAAACACATTGTTCTTATTTTTCTGAGCTAGTTAGGGTCCCCGAACACCCTAACACACTATATAATTAATAGCACACATAAGACACTAACTTAAACACTTGGTTTCTAACTAAACTTGTAACCATCCATTTGAAATCCAACTAAACCAAACCCCTCCCCCAAATCGGTTAGGAGACATAGAAGGACACACTTGATTTATTTGAATTGTTTAATGGATTCTTGTCTAGCCATTAGAAACACATTACCCATTAGTCCATCACAAGTTGGAAGATTATAAGATCGCCTACAAGTCTTGAACCACCATTCATCTTCATCACTCAACACCCACACTCCTCTCTTCCTCCTTCTTTGGTTCGGCCGTGAGCCACTACCACCCTCACCATCATCCTCAAGTCTTCATCATTCAATCTACAAGTATACAAAGGTGCTACGGGTCATACAACGAAGCTTGGTGCTCTCAGAAGTTGAAGGACCACTCTCACTTTCTTTTATCCACCACTTTTCTACTCTTGAACTTCCCTAGTCTTGAACTAGTGATAAGAACTTAGATCTTTGCTTCTTACATCATGTTTAGGTGGTTAAAGATGTGTAGTGATCAAAATGATAAGAAACTCTAAAGAACCTTAAACAAGTCTTGAACATAAACTAGTCTAGTGATGAAGTGATGTTAATATGATGTTGTTATGATTCTTGTTGATTTCCTGGTGATTTGCTGGTTAATATTAATGTTTGACGTTGTTGTGATCACTAAACATGTTAACGGAATCAATCGAACGCGCTTTAGAAGGTTAAAGACTGAAAACAGAAAGCTGTTTAGTGATTACAGCCAACTTCAGTTGGCTGTAACGAGACCGTAACTTAACGAAAAATGTATTTTCTGAAGTCTAGATTTAAGTATTATGAAATACGGTTCTAAAGGCACTAGAATCATAATTTTTGGACTCCGTTTACTATTTTTAAAGTGTCATTTCGTAACAGCAGCTAGAGCTGCATTTTTGCTGCTGAAAATATGCGTTCTGTTTTCCATCATAACTTGAATTCTGTGTAGAGTTAGATCACGCAATTTGTACTGTAGATGACCACCGATGTATTTGTAATTCTCTCACTGGAATTTCGTAAATCGGACTCTCGATGAATTTTAAATAAATTATTCCGTGGACTGCAGTCAGAAAAAGATAAATCTGATTTCAGTCCGGAAAATGAATTTTTATAAAATATTGGTAATGAAGTGGACCCCGCTATTTTTACACAATAGTATTTGGATCGTTTAAGACATTCTGTAAAAATTTGGGAATTTTTGGATTAAGTTAACTATTTTATTAAAATGTCCGAAAATAGCCCGGTTTTGAATATTAAAGTTGAAATGACATAAGTTGTAATTTGCGTGTCTAAATGTCGAGTATGTTATCTGAGGATGATCTAACACGTTATATGTGTTATGTGCGATGTCGTATGTTTGCTTATGAACGGGAATAGATAAGAAGTTTATATGGGCATAAACCGTTAAAGTAATGCATGTTATGTGTTAGATACGTGTAGGAACTTTGTGCTCTATTTGAAAATCACTAAATGACTAACTGGTAATCATATTTGGACGTGATTGACCGACATTGACTGTTAGCTATATTTGAGAATCTAACCGAGCAAACCGAGGTGAGTTCACACACTTTCAAAGGCATGGGATTCCCGGTGGTTTGGGAATGGGTTAAAGAATTAAAACGGAATCTACATATCTTACTTAGGTAGGATATGTACGACCATCCTCCTTGGGTAGGATGCCAATATTAATCCTGCGTATTCTCTTTGGGAGAACTACGTACGTTCGTCCTCTTTGGGTAGGACAACAACCTTAAAACTTACTAGACAAAACTCTATCATAAGTCCCTCATTTTATATCGACTTAATCGCCAAGGCCGATGGCGAGCGGGTCATTAGTTAATAGCGCTATTAGGTTTAACAAACCTCACACCGTGTCATTCGAACGGGCGTGTACTAATGGACTAAGGCAAATGTCACACCCCCAAAATCCACACGCGGAGTATCACCGCTTGGAGGCGTGACTGACCAGGATCAAGCCACCAATCATATTGAACAATGTAATGAGTAAATGTAAATCAACCAAACAATATGAAAGGTGTTCAAAACAAAAGTATAGTATCAATGTTTAGCGGAAGCATAAATGAAAAACCCAACATAAGTAATAAGTTTGAAATGTCATAAACGTTTAACATGGCATCCACGATCCATGTCCCACAACGACTGTGCCTCCCCGTGCAAGCTCCATGAGTACCTAATGACCTGCAAGGCATGTAACAACGAGTCAACAACAAAGTTGAGCGAGTTCACAGTTGGTTGTTTAGTTATAGTATTCGTTCGTAAATCATTTGTTCGCTTGTACCAGGTATCGTATTAATTCGCATCGCGGTCTCCCAGACATGTGTGCGAAGACTAGTGGGGGTTTCCCACGTATCCTAGACTAGTAGTATTTGTATTTGTATCACGGTCTCCCAGACATGTTTGCGAAGATTAGTATTCGTATCGCGGTCTCCCAGACATGTTTGCGAAAATTAGCATTTGTATCGCGGTCTCACAGACATGTGTGCGAAGATTAGCGGGGGCTTCCAGTGTTTTACTAGTCTAGCTGTATCTATAGATGTCCTACACCTAATGAGGTCAGTGGTACGTATTTCAGTAGTGATGTAAGTACAAGTAATCATTCAATCCCATTCCCAACCCCGGGAATCCCATGCCTTGGTAAGAGTGTGAACTCACCTTGGTTTGCTCGGTATGCAAAAGAAATACACGTTCACAAATAATCAATCACGACCTATAATACGCATGTATATAAAATCAATTTACGTTCGTGAAGACTCGCATGAAATCTAATGTCACATATTGCTTGGCAGTTAACATCGTGTAACACGTAACAGTTAATCAAATCCACACAATTCATGCTTCACATAAAGGCTTTCTCAGTCCCCATTCTGACAAGGTTATCCACTAACAGACTCAACAGAAGTAATAGACTCAACAGAGTTAATATACTAACTGAGTTTACTGAACTAACAGAGTTATCATACTTAACAGAGTTATATACGTACTTAACAAAGTTAACAACTTAACAGGTTTAACCACTAAACAGACATAAAAGTTGGGCCGAAATCAACTTTGGGCCGAAATCCCTTCAGTGACGAAATCCCTTTGGATTTCGTCGAGATATGTTTTCATCGAGGTGGGAGGGTTTTCGTCGGAATACACTATCATCAACATCAGTTACAAAACATAGAAACCCTAATGATCGCATGGCAGTTACATCGGCTTCAACATACAATCACCCCAATCATTATCAAGTCATGCAATTAACAATGCTATCCATCATCACAACAACAGCTGCAAACTACAACAACCCTAATCATGTTATGATAATTTAGATCTAATTATCACAGTCAATAGCTTTCAGTTAACAACTTTGATTATAAAAATCTAGATCATTCACACAATTCATTATTCAAATAGCTTTTAACAGTAGCGGCCCAATTGAAACTTAATAAAAACATAGTTGTCGACCACTATTCGATAAAGACATCCTATAACAAATTGTCAATTAATATAATTCAGTCCCCATGTGTTTATTTGTTCCAAGTTTTCGGCCATCATCAATATATTTATACACTTCTACTACTCATATAATAACCCATCACATAACAATTCGATCATTAAACAAAAATCATGAGATCCTTCACTAATTAGTCAGCGGCACATGACAAGTTATCGGATCATCATCATCATCAGACCATTCATGGAGAAACATAACATAATCACATAACATCCGTCATTCAATCCAACGTATCCATACAGACATGAAATCATGCATTATTCAAATAACAGTGCAACTAACCGAGATGATAATAAGGATTCGAGTAATCGGCTGAGACGTCTCGGGAATGATGATGATAACACTAATTGCCGTCGCACATAGAGGAAGGTTCCTAGGGTTTTCTATTTGGTCAGATGTTTCTCAAATGACACGTTCGCGTAGTATATACCCAGTTAAAACAACTGGGCCCTTAATGGGCTTTGTCGAAGGCTGGGCCAACGAAATCAGGGGTATTCGTGTGAGGGGTGTTTTTGGGTGGGGTGATTTCGTGAGGGGGAGGTATTTGGCATGATTTAATTAAGCAAACATAATATTAATTCTAAATATAATGCACACCACACATGTAAATATATAAAACACACTTATCAATTAAGTACAAGGTTAAGCTAAATAGAGACCTTGAAAACTCGAGTTGTCACATTATCCCCAACTTGAAAGAAATTTCATCCCGAAATTTAGCACGTGGTTACTGAGGAAGCTAGTTGTATCGTGTAGTTTACTGGTTTTCCTGGGGTGTCACATCATCCCCCCGTTGATTTGGAATTTCGTCCTGAAATTCTGTAGTAGCTTCAGCCTCAGTAGTGGTTGCACTGTTTCCGAATAACTGGGGATACTTGAGTTTCATTTGATCTTCTCGTTCCCAGGTGAACTCTGGGCCACGACGGGAGTTCCAACGAACTCGAACAAGAGGTATTCTACTGTGCTTGAGGACCTTAACGTCTCGGTCCATGATTTCAACTGGTTCCTCGACGAATCGCAACTGATCGTCGATAGTGAGCTCCTTCAAAGGAACTATGAGGGTCTCATCTGACAGACACTTCTTCAGATTCGACACGTGAAAAACGTTGTGAACTGCACTGAGTTCTGTTGGTAGGTTTAGTTTGTAGGCCACTTTGCCTATTTTCTCGATGATTTCGAACGGTCCGACATATCGCGGATTGAGCTTGCCCCGTTTGCCAAAATGAACCACACCCTTCCAGGGTGAAACTTTGAGTAGCACTCGATCCCCAACTTGGAACTCGAGTGGTTTCCGGCGCTTGTTTGCGTAGGCTTTCTGACGGTCACGAGCTGCCGCCATGCGTTGCCGTATCTGAGCAATTCTTTCCGTTGTGTCCACTACAAGTTCTGGACCCGTGATCTGACTATTTCCCACCTCTGCCCAACAAAGAGGTGATCGGCATTTACGCCCGTACAATGCCTCGAATGGAGCGGCTTGAATGCTGGTGTGGTAACTGTTGTTATACGAAAACTCCACCAATGGGAGGTGTTTCTCCCAGCCGTTTCCAAAATCAATTACACATGCCCGAAGCATGTCTTCTAAAGTTTGAATAGTGCACTCAGACTGCCCATCCGTCTGAGGGTGATAAGCTGTGCTCATGTCTAAACGAGAGCCAAAAGATTTGTGCATTGCTTGCCACAGTTCTGAAGTGAAACGTGCATCACGATCTGAGATAATAGAGGTTGGCACCCTATGCCTCGAGACAACTTCCTTGAGATATACGTCTGCTAGAGTAGAGAACTTGTCTGTTTCCTTGATAGCCAAGAAGTGTGCAGACTTTGTGAGTCGATCCACGATCACCCAAATAGTATCATTCCCACGTTGAGATCTAGGCAGGCCAGTAACAAAATCCATGGAAATTTGCTCCCATTTCCATTGTGGTATCTCTGGTTGTTGAAGTAGGCCCGATGGTTTCTGATATTCAGTCTTGACTCTCGCACAAGTCAAACACTTGCTAACGTAAGTTGCTATGTGGGCTTTTATACTAGGCCACCAGTATGTAGTTTTCAAGTCGTGGTACATCTTATCCGAACCAGGATGTACTGAGTAGCGAGACTTATGAGCTTCATCCATTACCAGTTCACGTAAGTTGCCATAGAGTGGGACCCAGATGCCTCCCGTTACATAGTAGGCGCCGTCTGCCTTTTGTTCCAACCGTTGCCTTGAACCGCGTAGGGCTTCAGCCCTGACGTTTTCTGGTTTCAATGCTTCTACTTGAGCATCTCGTATCTGTGCAGGGAGACTAGACTGGATGGTAAGTTGTAATGCTCGCACGCGTTTGGGTGTAGTATCCTTTCGACTGAGGGCGTTAGCCACAACATTTGCCTTGCCCGGATGGTACTTGATGGTACATTCGTAATCATTCAGTAACTCGACCCCTCGACGTTGTCGCATGTTCAACTCTTTCTACTTGAAGATATGCTCGAGACTCCTGTGATCGGTGTAGATGGTGCACTTGGTACCGTACAGATAATGTCTCCATATCTTGAGCGCGAAAACAACAGCTCCCAGCTCTAAATCATGTGTAGTGTAATTCCGTTCATGAATCTTAAGTTGGCGCGAAGCATAAGCAATGACTTTGTCATGTTGCATCAACACACATCCAAGACCCTGAATGGATGCGTCGCAATAGACCACAAAATCGTCTGTGCCCTTTGGCAATGAAAGAATAGGTGCGCTACAAAGTCTATCCTTTAAGTGCTGGAATGTTGATTCCTGTGTATTACCCCAACGGTAGATAATGCCTTTCTGAGTTAGTGAGGTGATGGGTTATGAAATCTTGGAGAAGTCTTTGATGAACCTTCTATAATAGCTCGCCAAACCCAAGAACTGTCGGATTTCTGTTGGTGTACGAGGTGCAGGCCAGTTCCTGATCAAATCAACCTTGGATGGATCAACATGAATCCCATCCTTGTTTACCACGTGGCCTAGAAAGTGGACTTCACGAAGCCAGAAGTCGCATTTTGAAAACTTGGCGTACAGCTGTTCTGCTCGAAGGAGTTCCAAAATGAGTCGTAAATGCTGCTCGTGTTCCTCCTGACTCTTCGAATAGATCAGGATGTCATCGATGAAAACAATAACGAACTTGTCAAGATAAGGTTTGCACACTCTGTTCATAAGATCCATGAAGACTGCCGGTGCGTTTGTTAATCCGAATGGCATGACCAGAAACTCGAAATGGCCATAGCGTGTTCTGAATGCTGTTTTGGAGACGTCCTCATCCCGGACTCTCAGTTGATGGTAGCCTGACCTCAGATCAATCTTTGAATAGTAGCTCGACCCTTGCAGCCGGTCGAATAAGTCGTCAATGCGTGGAAGAGGATAGCGATTCTTCACGGTCACCTCGTTCAGTTCGCGGTAATCTATGCACATTCGGAAGGTACCGTCTTTCTTCTTCACAAACAATACGGGAGCTCCCCAGGGCGGAGAGCTAGGACGAATGAAACCCTTTTCCAAGAGTTCTTGCAATTGCTTAGACAGTTCTTCTAGTTAGGTTGGAGCTAAGCGATAAGGTGCTCGAGCTATGGGTGCTGCTCCAGGAGCTAGCTCGATTTGGAATTCGACCTGGCGATGAGGCGGTAGCCCAGGTAAATCTTCAGGAAACACCTGAGGAAAATCGCGTACCACTGGGATATCCTCAATCTTCTTCTCATTCATTGATGCGTCAGTAACAAATGCTAAAATAGCAGTGTGGCCCTTTCGCAACCACTTCTGGGCCTTAAGGAAGGAGATGATGCCCACAACAGCACCACTCTTGTCGCCTTGAATCATGAGAGGTTCTTTGCCAGAATGGGGAATACGGACAATCTTCTCTTTGCATAGGATCTCTGCTTGCTATTGGGATAACCAATCCATCCCAATGACGATGTCGAAATTACCCAGAACTATAGGAATGAGATCGATAGAGAAAGTCTGACCAGCGAGGATAAGGTTACAACCCTTAACTATGTGAGTGGCCTCTAAACTTTTACCGTTTGCTAACTCTATGGCATGCTTGGTGTTTAAGGGAGTTGGTGTGCGTTTTAACATTTGACTAACTTTTGGAGACACATAACTGGTATCGGCACCATTGTTTCCATCATTGTTTCCCCCGCTGTTGTTCCCGTTGCCCTGATTATTGTTGTTGTTGTTCTGATTCGCATGTCGCGAGCTTCTGCAATCCTTAGCTTCATGACCCATCTTGAGACACCTCTGGCAACGACCCCTGTTGCACTGACCACTGTGGTGCCTGTTGCATGTGTTGCACTTTGGGTGGTTTCCTCGATATCCACCCTGCCCTTGACTACAAGAAGATTGCTGACCAGGACCCTGGTAGTCATCGATCTTTCGCTGCTGTGCCTGGGACTGAACCGAAGTCGAACCCGTGTTGGAGGTTCCATCCCATTTTCGCTTGTTATCAGTGGGAATAGCAGAAGTAGTAGTAGTAGTAGCACCAATACGTTTAGGCAGCTTGTTCTGTTCCACTGCCTGGTCTGTGAGACGATGAGCAAGACGAGTAACATCTTGAATAGTAGCAAGGTTAGCAGCAGTCACATGACTTTGAATCTCTGGTACTAAGCCTTTGAGGTACAGCTCAATGCGCTTGATAGGAGGATCCACCATAGTTGAACATAACACTGCCAGTTCGCTGGATTGTTTCGTGTACGCTTCTATTTCTGACCCCGTCATCTTCAGGTTAAAGAACTCCACTTCCAGCTTGTGGATGTCATCACGACTACAGTATTCACGTTTGATCAGTTCCTTAAAATCATTCCATGGGGTGGCATTAGCAGCCGCCAGCCCCAGCATCTGAACTTGCGCGTTCCACCAAGTTAGCGCAGTTCCTTCGATAGTACCAGTGGCGTACTTCACCCTACGAGCCTCAGGGCATTCACACATTTCGAAGACCGATTCGAGCTTCTCGAACCAGTGGAGGAGTCCAACGGCCCCTTCAGTGCTACTAAAAGTACTAGGACGACAGTCCATGAAAGTTTTGAACGTGCACACAGGTGGCTGAGCGTGTTGACCTGTCGTGTGCGTAAGAGTAAACATACTTAAGCACGAGTGTTGGTTTACGTGAGTAGGATCTAAAGATCCTAGAGTAGGTGGTGATGGCAGGTTATACCTCCTGCCTGGGCAGCTGCGAGTGCTGCAGTAACTTATTCAGTGATCAAAGCCGCCAACTGGGCTTGAGTTAGGTTAACGCGTCCACTCATGATCTTGATATCAAAGAGAACATGAGTGAGAGAGGTTCGCGAAAATGCGATGACAGAAGAGAGTAAGCACATAAGTCTTTCAATCAACAGTTGTTACGTTTATCTAAGCATACCATGAGCAAAGTTCTATGTAATCTAGCAAGTAGGCAATGTAAACATAAATTGTATCACCTAGAATGTTGAGTCTTGCACGTGGAGCGAAGCGTCGTTGTGGATCGTTGAGCACTGTATAGGTTATAGTCTGGTTTTTAATAAAAACTTTTTCCCTTATTAAAACCAAGTTCACTATAACCAATGGCTCTGATACCAATCTGTCACACCCCCAAAATCCACACGCGGAGTATCACCGCTTGGAGGCGTGACTGACCAGGATCAAGCCACCAATCATATTGAACAATGTAATGAGTAAATGTAAATCAACCAAACAATATGAAAGGTGTTCAAAACAAAAGTATAGTATCAATGTTTAGCGGAAGCATAAATGAAAAACCCAACATAAGTAATAAGTTTGAAATGTCATAAACGTTTAACATGGCATCCACGATCCATGTCCCACAACGACTGTGCCTCCCCGTGCAAGCTCCATGAGTACCTAACAACCTGCAAGGCATGTAACAACGAGTCAACAACAAAGTTGAGCGAGTTCACAGTTGGTTGTTTAGTTATAGTATTCGTTCGTAAATCATTTGTTCGCTTGTACCAGGTATCGTATTAATTCGTATCGCGGTCTCCCAGACATGTGTGCGAAGATTAGTGGGGGTTTCCCATGTATCCTAGACTAGTAGTATTTGTATTTGTATCGTGGTCTCCCAGACATGTTTGCGAAGATTAGTATTCGTATCGTGGTCTCCCAGACATGTTTGCGAAGATTAGAATTTGTATCGCGGTCTCACAGACATGTGTGCGAAGATTATCGGGGGCTTCCCGTGTTTTACTAGTCTAGCTGTATCTATAGGTGTCCTACACCTAGTGAGGTTAGTGGTACGTATTTCAGTAGTGATGTAAGTACAAGTAATCATTCAATCCCATTCCCAACCCCGGGAATCCCATGCCTTGGTAAGAGTGTGAACTCACCTTGGTTTGCCCGGTATGCAAAAGAAATACACGTTCACAAATAATCAATCACGACCTATAATACGCACGTATATAAAATCAATTTACGTTCGTAAAGACTCGCATGAAATCTAATGTCACATATTGCTTGGCAGTTAACATCGTGTAACACGTAATAGTTAATCAAATCCACACAATTCATGCTTCACATAAAGGCTTTCTCAGTCCCCATTCTGACAAGGTTATCCACTAACAGACTCAACAGAAGTAATAGACTCAACAGAGTTAATATACTAACTGAGTTTACTGAACTAACAGAGTTATCATACTTAACAGAGTTATATACGTACTTAACAAAGTTAACAACTTAACAGGTTTAACCACTAAACAGCATAACAGTTGGGCCGAAATCAACTTTGGGCCGAAATCCCTTCAGTGACGAAATCCCTTTGGATTTCGTCGAGATATGTTTTCGTCGAGGTGGGAGGGTTTTCGTCGGAATACATTATCATCAACATCAGTTACAAAACATTGAAACCCTAATGATCGCATGGCAGTTACATCGGCTTCAACATACAATCACCCCAATCATTATCAAGTCATACAATTAACAATACTATCCATCATCACAACAACAGCTGCAAACTACAACAACCCTAATCATGTTATGATAATTTAGATCTAATTATCACAGTCAATAGCTTTCAGTCAACAACTTTGATTATAAAAATCTAGATCATTCACACAATTCATTATTCAAATAGCTTTTAACAGTAGCAGCCCAATTGAAACTTAATAAAAACATAGTTGTCGACCACTATTCGATAAAGACATCCTATAACAAATTGTCAATTAATATAATTCAGTCCCCATGTGTTTATTTGTTCCAAGTTTTCGGCCATCATCAATATATTTATACACTTCTACTACTCATATAATAACCCATCACATAACAATTCGATCATTAAACAAAAATCATGAGATCCTTCACTAATTAGTCAGCGGCACATGACAAGTTATCGGATCATCATCATCATCAGACCATTCATGGAGAAACATAACATAATCACATAACATCCGTCATTCAATCCAACGTATCCATACAGACATGAAATCATGCATTATTCAAATAACAGTGCAACTAACCGAGATGATAATAAGGATTCGAGTAATCGGCTGAGACGTCTCGGGAATGATGATGATAACACTAATTGCCGTCGCACATAGAGGAAGGTTCCTAGGGTTTTCTATTTGGTCAGATGTTTCTCAAATGACACGTTCGCGTAGTATATACCCAGTTAAAACAACTGGGCCCTTAATGGGCTTTGTCGAAGGCTGGGCCAACGAAATCAGGGGTATTCGTGTGAGGGGTGTTTTCGGGTGGGGTAATTTCGTGAGGGGGAGGTGTTTGGCATGATTTAATTAAGCAAACATAATATTAATTCTAAATATAATGCACACCACACATGTAAATATATAAAACACACTTATCAATTAAGTACAAGGTTAAGCTAAATAGAGACCTTGAAAACTCGAGTTGTCACAACAAAGGGTCAATGCTGATAGACATTGACTTAGGGCACAACTTACTTTCGTTGGTTGTCGATATCATACCGTCTAGTAGTTCACATGGGGAAGCCCCCACTGATAATGGATATGGTTTGGGTAGTAAAGGAACTGGTTAAACATACTTTCAACTACGGGGTAACCCCCACGGAAAATATGCCAACGAAGTCAAACCACGTTTTCAGAAACAACTTAAAACTAACCAACCAACCGTGAACTCACTCAACTTTGTTGTTGACTCGTTGTTACATGCCTTACAGGTCGCTAGATGCTTTTGGAGCTTGCACGAGGAGAAGGTTGTTGTGGAATATGTCCCATGCTAAATATTTAATCCTTATGAACTTATTAAACCCTACGTTTTGACTTTAAACTTATGAACTATGGACTTATGTTTTGAACTTACGTTTTATGCTTCCTCTGTTAACCTAAAGTTGGTTTACTTCCTTTTGGTCACCAATCGTATTGTGTTTGGTTTTATTTACTTAATTGATTTGTTCAATATGATTGGTGGCTCGATCCTGGTCATGTCACGCCTCCAAGCGGTGATACTCCGCATGGTGGATTTTGGGGGTGTGACAGATTGGTATAAGAGCCATTGGTTATAGTGAACTTGGTTTTAAAAAGGGAAAAGCTTTTTGATAAAACCAGACTATAACCTGTACAGTGCTCAACGATCCACAACGACGCTTCGCTCCACGTGCAAGACTCGACACAATAGGTGGTATGATTTATGTTATATTGTCGGTTAGATAGTTCACACTGTGCATTAATTAACGTGATAATTGCAATTTGAACCTTGTGTGCTTACTCTCTGTTTTGGTTAAAAATCAAGCAGAGATAATGCAACCAAACTTTCTGTTGTGAGGTGTGATGCTTGAATCAATGAACAATACTAAGGATCACTCAGAAATGTAATGAACAAGTGACACAATGATTTATACGAGGAAAAAGCCCTTGATCAAGAGTTGATCTCCGGCATAAAAAACCTCGGGTGATGGAAACTACCGATCACCAACTCAGATTAAACAGAAAACGTATTACAACTTTGGATGATAGCGAGCTAGTTACAAGGATCACTAGAGTGTAATGTGCAAAAAAGTGTGTAAATGCCAAGCTAACTATCAAGAGCTGATGAGAGCAGTTACGAGTGTGTGTGTTTAGCCAAAAAATAGCCAAGTGTTCTAATCTAGCTCGCTATCCCCTTTTAAATTTGGAAAATATCTAAGTTAACTAACTATCCGCATTTCATGCAAGTCTCCCACGAACTCCATAACATCCATATTAGTCAAGCACGTGCGGAATAAATAGGGAATATGCTCCAGGAATATCGCCAAGACCAAGTCCAAGCACGTACTCCTGCAAAACAACATCATATTCAAAGCAGACAATCATTAGTGTAAGGATCCTTATGATGATCCTGGATCCTGATCCTACAATACTCTTCAAG
>JARYGA010011120.1:0-27409 GCA_030545235.1 Helianthus tuberosus | reverse complement strand
AGAGAAGGATAGCACTGGAAAGCTAGCAGAGATATACTTAAGAGAAATTGTGGCACGTCATGGAGTGCCAATCTCAATCATTTCAGACAGAGATGGACGCTTTGTCTCAAGAATCTGGCAATCATTTCAGGAAGCCTTTGGATCTCAGTTAGATCTAAGCACGGCATTCCATCCACAAACAGACGGCCAGAGCGAACGGACTATACAAACGTTAGAAGATATGCTTCGCGCATGTGTCATTGACCTAGGCGGCAGCTGGGATACTCATCTACCTTTAGTTGAGTTTTCCTACAATAACAGTTATCATACAAGCATAAAAGCCGCTCCGTTCGAAGCTCTGTATGGCCGCAAATGCCGATCGCCCTTATGTTGGGCAGATGCCGGAGATAAACGTATGGTTGGTCCTGAACTTGTACAAGAGACAACCGACAAGATTGCGCAGATCCGAGAGCGCATTAGGGCGGCTCGAGAGCGACAAAAGAGCTACGCGGATCCAAATAGAAAATCGGTAGATTTCGAGGTGGGAGACAAAGTGTTGTTAAAAGTCTCACCATGGAAGGGCGTAGTCAGATTTGGAAAACGTGGAAAGTTGAATCCACGATATATCGGACCATTCAGAATATTGAAAAGGATTGGTACCGTGGCATACAAGTTGGAGTTACCGGCAGAACATAATGGAGTACATGATACGTTTCATGTATCCAACTTGAAGAAGAGTCCAACGCAAGAAAACGTGACCATCCCGTTGGATGAAGTGCATATTGATGAAGCCCTCCGATTTACAGAACAACCCGTTGAGGTTACTGACTGGAAAGTCAACAAGACCAGGAGGAGCAGTGTGAAACTTGTCAAAGTACGTTGGAACTCTAAACACGGACCCGAGTACACATGGGAACGTGAAGACCAGTTCAAGAAAAAGTATACCCACCTATTCAAGAAGACTCCAGCGAGAGTTAGTTCAGTCTAAATTTCGGGACGAAATTCTTTTAACGGGGGGAGACTGTGACAACTGGCACAAACCGGTAATTTCCGTACACTATAATTATTGCTTAATGACTGCAATTATGAGTTTAATTGTCAGCAATGTCTGAACACATGATTAAACAAGTGAATTCATGCATGTTGTATACTACAAAATATTGCTTTATGCATAAACAAGAGCGTTGCGTCAAAAATAATAGTAAACTCACCGGTAAGACACACTGTGTCGACTGAACTGCAGAAAGCAGTCAGACGTAGAATTGAGGCCTAGGTGTAGGTCCGACGACAAGAATGCATTAAAACCCAAGAGTACATACAAGGGTTAATATATATGCATTACGAAAGCAAAAATAAGCACTAAAAAGCACCCGAAACGCACTTTAAGTGCAGAATTTATACAATTCAGCAATAAATCAGCATTTAGACATATAAATATTATGCAGAAATGTCGTTTTATTATCCAGAATATTTCCCTAAGTGTTGGGAATTGAAAGAGTACATGAAAGGTACTTAAAAGACACTAAAAAGTGTGATTTAGCACTTTAACGAATCGGTATGTAACCGAACAACCGGACTATACCCGGAACATGAAAATATTATTATTTTCACTATCTATATTTTTCTAAGCTAGTTAGGGTCCCCGAACACCCTAACACACGCTAAAATACCTAGTAACAAACTACACTAACTAGATACTTAGATTATGATTACAAGTAACTTCATGGTCCAACATTTACACATTACCCCCCCCCCCCCACTTATGTAACCGTCCCCTATGGGGACCCCATCACAAAAATCCTCTTGAATCTTACATAATCTTGTGAGATCTCTTGAGATGTGAGAAAGATTTGATGAAGGATTTGCTTGTACTAAGGTGAACACATTAACCCTTGGTCATTAGTGAATTGTGAGCTTAAAAGGAGACATCTTCCTCCTCACTTCAAGACACCACAAAACTCATCCCTTGGCCCCCCATTCTCGGCCGAGACTTGTGCCACCACCACCATCACCCTTCATTCAAAATCCAACTATTTCAAAGTTACTACAATGTGTTAGAAGGTAGATTAGAAAGCCTGGAGTTCACGGATCTTGAAGAACCTCTCTAAATTTCTTTTATCCACCACGTTTTCGTCAAGATTCTTCCCTAGCCCCGAGCTAGAGGTATATTGTTTAAAACTCATTCTTGAACGTATCTAAAGTGGTTAAAAGGAATTTTGTCGGTGAAATATCGTTAACTTATGTTTTGAAGCTTTAAAGTCTACTAAAACTACTTAAAATGGTGGTTAATGGCATATAACTTGTGTAAAAGTTGTAGGACTTGGAATTTGTGATTTTTGAGACCCGATCTATGATGTGGTAGCTCGGAACATCGTTTAACCCGACTTTGTAAGATCATGGATCTTCACATAAGCTCGTTTTTGACTAAATACAAGGGTTAAAGGTGAAACTCTACCACATTTAAAGCATAAACTTGTGTAAAAATATTTTACTTGTGTAAAAGTGATTTAACATGTAAAAAGGTGTTTAAAACTAGCGGATCTACGTATCTGCAAGTGGTATTTTTGAAGAACCACACTTTAAAAGAATCATGTTTTCTAAAGGATGGATCTTACACAAACAAAAGTGGTTTTTGTAAACAAACAAGTGTGTGGATACTTGTGTAACATGAGTTTTAACGAAGAAATAATTTTCGTAAAAACTGACTAGAAGTTGTAAAACTTCATATTCTATAAAAATAAAGTTTTTAAGAAGTTAAACTTATTTTTAAGGATAACAAGACTTACTAAATGTTCTAGTAAGTTACTACACATTTTTGTAAATATTCAAGTTCATGAAATTAGTGATTATTGTTGACGGATATTGTTGATAAATTGTTATTGATGATTGATGATGGTTTAAAAGAAAATAAACACACGTTTTGAAAACGTGGGAAACCTCCATTTTTAGGGGAAACTCTGTCAAAATTTTTATAAATTTTGACACTTAGAAAAAAATATAAGTTTCGAGAAACTTATTCCCTAAAAATGTGTTTAAAAGTATTACTAAGGTTTCCCTAATTTTTGATGATAAGAAATGGTGATTTCTTGAAGAATAAAAATGGATATTATGTATATATATATTTTTTTTTGGAGAGAAAAATATATATTATTTTATCACCAATTTTTGTGCTAAGTGTATATAGTATGTGTCATACGTGCTAGTTTATTAAGACTTAAAAATACACTAATTACTCATGAGGAGTAGAAATATAGAAATACACATACAAAACACAAGATACATGATTCGGGTGCAAAGTGCAAAACACAAAAGACTTATATTTATTTTTGGAGAAAATAATATAAGTAAGATACGTAGTTAAAAATATAAGAATATTTTTAACACAAGAAAATATACAAGAGAGTGACTGAACTTGTGCGACGCAAGTCTAGTGACTAACGTTAAGAAAACGCGTATAGGTTACGACGTTAATTAATCAAATCCGGTGAAGTTTACGACGCACAGGAACGCAAAGTTGTGAGTTCATGCTCCCCCTTTTCTCTTTAACTGTTTTCAGTTTTTATAACTTCGGGGGTGAAATACATGTACAAAAGTACAATATTTTAAATGGTATGATATAAATACAAGAAGTACACTTGGTGAGAACGAGAACCAAGTGTGACGAAATATATGAATATGAGAAGCGCATTTGGTGAGACGAGAACCAAGTATAAGGCGCTATGAGAAATGATAACAAGAAACGCGCTTGGTGAGAACGAGAACCAAGTAGGAGGCGTTATGAGAAATAGTGTCACGAATAGGGTTCAGAAGCACCATTAATCAACGTATACATTCAGACCGCAGAACAAAAGGTTAGATCTAACGGGTGCCTGGCAGCCTCACACTCGGTCGGGGCGAGAATCGAGTGGTGCTTTTGTGTCTCAGAATATACCAATTAAATGCCTTAGGTTTGGTGGCTTCCTATGACGTGTCACATGTTAATGGCTTTGCAACCCATTAACAATCTGATAAGTACAGAAACACTGTATTCACATAAAATTCATACCATACAAAAATTGATAAATAACTTGAAGTACGTGGGGTACTCAAGAGGATTGATGAATACTTGAGTACGTGGGGTACTCAAGAAAAGAATGAGAATTAAACTTGAGTACGTGGGGTACTCAAGAAGAAATTGAAATATACAGATGTACGTGGTGTACACATGAAACTGGATTTACATATGAAAACTTGATTTACTCACAAACTATGTTTTCATACAAAGTATACAAACATGAAATACAAAACTGCATGAATTCACACCAACTTTATGTTGACGTTTTTCCAAAAACTCACATGTATTTCAGGTAACTAGGATGGATGTGCGCGTGGTCTAGCTTATGCTCGTGGATGTCGCTTGTGTTTAACTTTGAATAAAGTTGTAAACTTTTAAGACAATGTTTTATGCGACTTAGCGATGTAAACGCTAACGTATGTTTTCAAATTAAGGTATTTGAATGTTATTTTACGAGCATGTAGCATGTTTACTCTTCGTATGCAATGAGAACCTTTCATGATCACACCTCGTGCTTCCGCCGCAGAAAGGGGTGTGACAGTATGTATCTGCTAGCAGTTGCTGCTCTCAGATCTTGTGGATCCAGCAACAGATGCACGACTACGGTTTGCAATTTCTTAACACCCCTATCTTTGTTGATAATGAGGCAGCGATTAACATCACTAAAAATCATGTTCATCACACTAAAACGAAACACACTGAAATTCGTTATCACTTCATCCGGGATTGCTTCGAGAAGAAGTTGATACGAATTGAGAAAATCCACACTGACGAACAAAAAGCTGATTTACATACCAAAGCGTTTGATAAAACTCGTTTTCAATATCTTTTAAAATTGAACGGTATGAAGCTTTTATCGGTGTTGGAAGAGATTCTTGGCGTTGATGAAGGTACCACTGTAGATGAAGTTGAGAAGCAATCTGCAATGGTTTGTCGATTTTTTACTTGTTTTGGTATTTAGGGGGGAGTATAGGGTAATATTTTCAGAAAATACAAAAACTGTAAAAAATTTCAAAAATCCAAAAACATGAGATATTTTTAAAAATCCAAAAATAATAGAAAATGAAAAAGAGCTTGTGTAAAAATGGAAAATGATAATACATCGGCTTGACAGTTACGGTACGCAAAAGACATGTAAAGTTTAAAAAGTCTTAAACAGTCTCGCTGATGATGTGCCGATAGGTTTTTACACATTTAGTAGGTTTGTTCGGGATATAAACCTAAAATCTTTACTTACTTATTTCGTGGGGAATACTACTTGGATATATAGGTAACCCCTGAAATCTTGTTTGAAATATCCCCTTTTCTGAGATACTAGGTCTTTATACTCAGTGATATCTGGAGTATTATCCCGGGACTTCTGATATTGCGGAAGCAATGGCCTAGTCCCCGTATAATACTTTAATGCTTGCTTGAAATATGGCACCACCCTCAGCATAAAAAATGATGAAACATTGAAAAATGCTAATCATGTGCTGTTGAAGAAAAGATCCTCTATAGGGGACACACCAAAAGTCGAAGCCGCCATCTCTCTGATTTTACGGAAGCAATAGCCTGAACTCTCACGACCCTCGCATTTAACCCCTTTACAGATATCATCTGTGGTATACTCACCTGTAAGACTGAATATTGGGTTCTGGATACGAGAGTATATTCAAGAGGTGGGACACATGAATGAGTTTAAGTTCTTAATACATCTAATTCGTATCCTGGACAGATTGAAAATTGTGTGAGAATTTAAGTGGATCAGATATCGACAATCTAAGCGAATTGTTTAATTCTGAGTATGTAATCAAAGCTTAACGGTACTTGTAGCTTGTCGAATAGCTGATATGATTCCCTAACACGCTCACCAAAAATATGTTTGTAAATAGTTTACATTTACTGCATTTTATTTCTGTAATTCTTTTCTAGCATTGAAATTTTATTAAAAATCCAAAAAGATTTTACATTTCTGCTTTATTTTCCGACAAACCAAAGTGGAAAGCTGATCTTCAGATTCACAATTTGAAGCAGATGCAGGAAGTTTCTGAGCTGGAAGATGAGTCGTGAGCTTAACATGTTAAACTTGTGAAATTGAAAAGTCAAAACAAGTTCATTAATTTGAGACTTGTAAATTTCAGAAAATCGTTTGAACTAGTTTGTACAAAATGTCAGTGTGCTTTGTCTCAGGTCATCCAAGGTCATTAAGTTGGATTTGGTAGACAAATTAAGTGCTCAGGGTCATTAATTTGGACCTGGATACTTAAGTGGATTTCTAATTTCTGACAAAACCAACAAATGAAGTCAAATGATAAGTTTGGATTGAAATTGTCATAATCATAAATCTTATATTAGGTAGAGATTGTGCAGGTAATAGGTTTGTAATTGAGAAATCAGCTAAGCAAAATCCCAGCTAATTGATAGGGGGAGTCTGAAGACTTAAAAGTCAGATACAGTTCCTGAATCTACATTCAAGAGGGAGTTTGAAAGTTGTTAAAGATTCAGATTCTGTGATTCATGCTAGCTGTTGATAGAAGAAGAGAAGAATTAAAGGATGCTTTTATTGTTAGATAAACTGGAAAGAGATCAAGACTAAAGACTCGACGCCGAAGACTTCGTCAACATCCAAGGGGGAGTCTGTTGGTGCACAAATGTCTGTTAACTTTGTCTTTATCGAGTCTTATGTCTAGATAGGATAAACTAGCACACAACAGATTAGAAACTAGGGTTTGTTTGTGTATTAGTGTGTAATTTCGCTTGAAATGGGCAGTGACACTTTCAAGCGGAATTAGCACAACTATAAATAGGTGTGTTGCTAGTTCATTTGTAACTTTTCCGATTCAGAGCCGAGGTGCTGCCAGTTTGTCAAACGATCTGTAAAAGCTTTGAAATCAATAATAAGAAGATAATTAAGAGGAATCTAGCTGTATTCACGTCGATATCATTGATTCCGCCTTTGATATTGATGTTAAACTCTTCTGATTGACTCGTTAGGGTCACACGATGATCCAACATATCCTACCCAAGGAGAATACGCAGGATTTATATTGGCATCCTACCCATGGAGGATGGCGGTACATATCCTACCCAAGGAGGATATGTAGGTTCCGTTTTAATTCTTTAACCCATTCCCAACCACCGGGAATCCCATGCCTTAGAAAGTGTGTGAACTCACCTTGGTTTGCTCGGTTAGATTAGTTACTCTAATAATCAGAAATCAAGCACGTCCTAATAAGGTACAGATAACAATCAGTTTCTCATGCATAACACGTATCCTACGTACGGTTTATCTGCTCATTACTTCTATCACGTACCACACAATTCAAATGTCAAGGTACTTTGTTAAGTTATATTATTTTACTCTAAAATAATATAACTATCTCACAAAATAAACAAGTATCCACACAAGTGTTCTAGTATAAAATATATATTCTAAATATATATTTAACCATTTTACTTGTAAAAATCAACCTCCGATACTTTGTATTTTTGTAACAAAACTCATGGCGAAGTTTATTTTGAAAAACAAAGTTAAAACGTATTTGTGAACACTTGTTAGAAAAATAATTTGTAAGTGTTGGAATTTTTAGAAAATTTCGCCAGAGTTTCCTTTGTAAATGGAGGTGTCCATGCTAATAAGCATATCATTTTCTTTTCCAAAAATCATTCAACAGTCAACAACAATTTACCAAGAGCAAACTATTCTATTTACAAACCAACATGAACTTGTTGTTTCATAAAAACGCGTAGTAACTTGGTAAGGCGTTTAGTGGGTTTAGTTACCCTCCACAGTGTGTTTACTTTATTTAAAATCTCATTCTCAGGCTTTTTAGATGTTGACAACTTGTGAACATATTTTACAAAATTATTTATTCAAAAACATTTTCATGCGTCACTAGTATCCATATACTTACTTTATTTCCAAATTAGTGTAAGGATCATGATCTTTCAAAAGTCTTCCTTTAAACTTGGTTTATTTAGGAAAATCATTCACAAGTTTTAGATCTACAAGATCACTAGTTCACTTGGTTTATTATTTTTCAAGAGAAATAATTTTTCTTTCAAGTTCATGTGTAGACTAGAAGATGATTATTTCATACTAGCACATAATCACCTCTAACTTGTTAAACCATGTTTTTAATCATGCTTTAACAAGTTTCATATGATGATCAATCATCATATTACTAGTAATCACCAAGTAACATCATACACACTCAAAATAACATCATTCTAGCATTATTTCATCTTATGTAAAGCTTATGTTCAAGTTTTATGTTTATGATCTTTAGTGTTCATATGCTTTCATCAAGATATAACTATTAACCACTAAAAACATGAAGTATCAAGAGTGTATAAGAAGCTTACTACTAGCTTGAAGCTAGGGAAGAACACTTGTGAAAATGTGATGGATAATAGCAAACGGAGGTGGTCCTTCAAGTTCCGTGAGCACCAAGCCTCGTTGATGACCTTCTAGCACCTTGAAGTACACTTGGATGGCTTGAATGAAAATAAAAAATGGAGATGGTGTTGGGTGGGTGTTCGGCCGCAAGCTCTTGAGAGGGGGGGAGTGAGTTGTGAAGTTTTGTGTGATGAAGGTTATGATCCTTATAACCAAGTTCTCTAATACCCAAGGGTTCTTGTGTCTTAAGAAGTACAAGCAAGATCAATCAAGATCTTATCAAAATCCAAGGAGATCTAATGGGGAGATTTAGTAAGATTTAGAAGTAATCTTAGTGTGGGGCCCTCATGGGGACGGTCACAAAGGGGGGGGGGGGTAAGTTGTAATTGTTGATGGTAATTAGTTTGATTAGTGAAGGTTAAATGTTAATTCTAGAGTTTTAGTGTGTTACATGTATTATGTAGGTTGTTTAAGTGTTCGGGAATCATAACTAGCTTAGAAAAATAAAAACAATGTCTCTTGCAATATTTTATTGTTCCGGGTAATGTCCGGTTGTTTGGTTGGATACCGTTCTGTTAAAGTGCTAAGTTATTCCATATAGTGTCCTATATATATCTTTTTGTAACATTTTTAATTCCCAACACTTAGGAAAGCATACAGGACTATTTAGTCAATTTTCTGCACAAGACTAGTATGTTAACAAGCACATGTAAGTATGACACAGTAATCAGAAAGCAATTAAGTAATTCAGCACAGTCATCAAGCACTTTGATTAACATTAATGAATCGTACGGATACATGAAATTTTGAGGGTTGTCACACTTAATCACTTCTTCCATGGAGTCATAGATCCGACAATAGGGCCCACGGATCTTATGCCCACCAAGAGCATGACACATGATTTCGAAATGAGAAACTTTCATTGCACCAAGAGGGGACAACTACGATATGTTAACTTTATAATGTTTCAAGAAATCCAGAAAGAAGATGAAGAATGGAATGCGTATGTTTGAGCACTCTAAGTGTTTGGTGGAAAGCACGATATTCAGTCTCTATTCGGTCATCTTTCCGAGCTTTTACACACGAATATGTGGTTCCCTATTTGTAACATATCATCACAAAACCCCTATGTTTACATGCAGTGTACAACATTCTAATATGAACGACTGCGTGCTGTGGGCATTGAGACAACAACAGATAATGAACGAATTGTTGGACTTCTTGCTGCTAATTGTACTGGAAGTTGCTTTCCTAGTTGTCGCCATTTCTAAAATATTATGACTGTGGAAAATGTTTTAAAAATCAGATGCAACTTTACGGCACGCTTACCTTAATCACATCTTTCATGGAGTCACAGATCCGACAATAGGGCCCACGGATCTTATGCCCACCCGAGACCGACCTCTGGATTACATGTTCTCCGAAATCGATTTGGGTCATGTGGTAATATTAAAAACCGACCATCTTTCACCAAGAAAGATAATGCAAACAAGTTCTCCACAGTTTGTGCAAATGAAATCCTAAAATCCACTTCATCAATAATATAGAGAAACTTCTTCGAGCTAACTGCCGATATCTCATCCTTAATATCTATTTCACAATTAAATCAAATCAACTCATCCTCCGATTTAAGCAGCGTATTCTGATCAACGTTTATCGACATTGTTCTGATCAACGTTTGTTATGATCCATTAGTATGGTAAAAGATGATGCCTTGTGCCCTTTGATGTATTACTTTTTTGTTTCATGATGAATACATGTGTTTTGCAATAGGCTTTGTTCTTGGTTTAATGAAGCTACACCTTCATCTTCAGCATCTTTGTATCAACATCCTCCTTACTTGACAATGATTCAATAGTCTTCCTTTTACTCCCCTCGAAAAAGAATAGATAACCATTGAGGGTAAAGTATGTATATTCTCTAACTTTTGAAGGTTCTTAATATTCTTCTTTCCTGATGCATGTCTGTTATAGTCATGATGAGTAATGTAAGGAGAAGCGTTGGTGTGACATCTGTGTATTTTAATCCTTGTACTGTTCCTAACAACTTTGTATTTAATAAAATATGGTGTTTTAATTTCAATATTTGTTTAATTATTTGTGACATTAGTACGTTTTCAATCATTGTTCAATTCCGAACTCTCAAACCTGTTCTGGAAGTGAAATCATAAACCGTTACGTAAACATAATCAGTTTAACACGACGTACACTCCGGAATTATGACATAAGCCAAACATACTCTAAATACCCTTTACATAACTTAGAAATAAGTTTCGAAGGATTCGGTATGGCAAAAAAACATGTTTATTCGAACTAAAGAACTATTTGCGACAAAACTGCGAAACGAACGTTGGTGACCACCCGGATAATATTTAAATCCCAAAAATATCCTGTTATGAATAAAATTTTATTTTTAATCATGTCCGTGTTGAAAAATAAATTAAAACGCTTAAAAACATTATTTTCCAAAGTTTAAGCGCGTACCGCGTGTTACTGCGTAACACAGTGTTTCTACTGCAAAACGCAGACAACGCAGCCAGTCTCGGCAACTGATATTTATTTCAGTAATATTTTGGCGAGTTTATTTTTATAGAATAATAAAAATAATATAAAACGCCATAAACCGGGATTAAAACACTAGACATTACACTTAACCTTCAATGTAACACCCTTGTCATTATTTTAAAGGTTTTCGTATAAATAACGAAAATAAACATGTAATTACGATTAAGTATCCTTAGAAAATACGAGTAATTTAAAACTTTTACAAATTAAAAGTTTTCAACATAATATAAATAAGTTCGCCATTTAAAAGTTAAGACGTAACGCCGTGCGGAAGCTTTAATCTCGTGTGTTCGGTTCTTCGTAGCTGCTTGATCGTCATCCGTAGCATGCCCAACATCACCTAAGATCAAAACCAACTTAAAAGTTAGTTTTGATAGTCAACTAATAAGTTTAAACAAGTACCATGGTTAAACAAACAACAAAACAAATTTATTTCCGGAACAGAGGGCGTCGCGTGACGCTAGGCCCTCTTTTCCACAGCCTGATGCTTAATCAGTTGCTGTACATACCCAGCTCAATCCGATTTCACGGAAACGGCCATAACTTCTTCGTTATTGATCTGTTTTACCCGATTCTTTTTCCTACGCGTCCGTAATTTTATTCTCCATCTTATGGAGTTAAAATCCGACATCCGGATTAACAAAATCTCAGACTTTTAAGTCTTCGGCTTACTACGCTTTTTACCAAATATTGACCCATTCATGATTTTACCACACCAACATGTTTGTTTGATTCCTATATCACATACACTTCTTCAAATTATTGTTATTTACCATTTTAAGTTCTAATCACAGGTTTATTACACAATTTAAACCGTTTTCGCTCGTATGCTTATTTTGACCCGTTAAGGGTATTTAAGCACTTTCTAGCCTAAAATAGCTTTCGATTGCTTCTAGCATTCCATTACCACATTTCTTATCCTATAATCTCCCACCCCAACTGTATTTAAGGTAGGTTTAATGTGGTGATCAATATAAACCAAATTTTACCTCTCGAATCATTATTTTACGGCAAAAACTCAAATAGTGCCATTTAGCTAATACAATACCTCTTTCAGCTTCTATACTTATTCTAAGTATTTATCTAGTCATAAAACTCGTTTCCAAACAACCTTTAAGGGTCGTTTGTTCCATTTAGCCTACAAAGGCTTTTTGGTCGATTTTAGTCCTTTTATAACGAAGGACTCCCTCTCAAATTATTCGACCAAAATAACACTTTTAACTACAACATAATTATGCGTACCTGGCCCGGATCAACAAGTAGACCCGATTTATACCTCGTTTTCATTATCACACCATCAGTGGGGATGCAATTATCCGATTGGCTAATCGGTCCTGTTAACACAAGACTTGACAACCACATTAGTCGATATTGTCAAATGGTGTTATCATCACCATTCGACCCGTTTGGACTATATGCCCAACATTATCTATTTAATCAAAAACATCGTTTTTGATTTCCAATTCATACATCCATCCCATCCCGGATTTTATAACCATACCCTTTTTTCTTTTACACTCTTTTCTTACAAATTCAACCCATTTCGGCTTACGCCATGGGTATCCTTTTAACCTTGATTTACATTAGTCGACACTTGACAATTTTCCATATTTCCAATATTATCGTTATCACATTTACAACGTATCGAATAAACGGGTATTCTACATAAGTGTGTAACTTACACTTACCTCGCATCCCCGCCACGCTTTTCTTTCCGTACTTGCTCCGTTTGACCCGCTCCCTCTTCCAAGCTTTCATCTAGCTTATTACGCGTCAAACTATTGTCAATCATTTACAAGGAGGTTAAATTAGTCATAAAAATCACGACTATTCCACCTCACTTATTTCCTATGCCGAAGCTACTATTTGACTTCATGATTAGTTAACTAAACTTATCTAAAGTTAACTACTTTCAATCTCATGGTTTACGATATTAAGTCTAAATCAACATAGTATTTAGAACTCTTATCACTTCATATCACGCGTAATTGCCATATCATTCGAATACGCGTTTTCACTCTAAATTTCAACACTTTAATTCTCATTTAGGCATTTTAACAAACACCTAATGTGCATAATTTTACATATTTACTAACTAGTTCATAACTAGTTATTTTCACCAATATTTACATCAAAATCAAACCTCTATGTCTAGTGTTCATGAACTACATCAAGAACTTATATCATAACAATCAATATTCCTGAATTTAACATCTAATCCGAGTGTTCATCATGTTGTCATAAAACCCATTTAACACATAATGAGGTAATTATCAAATCCCTAGTGTTGACACCAATTCGTCAAGTTTTTTCAACTAGGGTTTGTTTCTAAACGAAGATTTCATCATAATAACACTCTAGATTCAACATTGATTTCAGAATTTCGATTATGATTGTTCATCATAATCTCAAAGTATCACTAAATCATAAAATTCAACATAGCTTGTGATCCCCATGACTAGGTGATCATTAATATGTGCTCATGCATCCGATTCGGGCTAGATTTGACCTTCAATTTGCTGGATTTGTTGAAGTTAGGGTTTGAGCTCCCATGGAGCTTCTCCTGGTCGATCAGAACACGCACAAAATGCATGTGTGTGTATTTTATATATATATATTTTTTTTGTTTTAATAAAACAAGTTTCCCACTTGTCCATATTAGTCCCTCATGTTTAGAGATTCATAAATGAAACTATAACTCATAGTTTATTATTTAATTACCCATTACTAACTAGGTTAATTTTACCTAATTAACTTAGTGGGTTCCGGGAGTTAAAACCCGTTTTATTTTAAGTCCCGTTGACTCAGGCTCTTATAAACTTAATTCCTTAATTCTTTGATTCGCTTGTATTTAAATTATTAGGATTTCTTATTTAAATCCAAATATTTACCGGGTTATTTTTACTGCTAACGGTACTTTTCCCGTCTTTTAGTATTAACGGAGTTTGATTACCAAATCCGTTTTCGGGGTGTTAGATTCAACTATATCTAATTTACCATTCAAAATTTACATTTACCCCCCCCCCCTTGATATTCATGGTCACAAGGACCCCACCAAGATCACCACCTTACCTCTAGATTTTATTTCTATTTTATATTTGATCTTGTTTGATTTGGTGGATAAGATATTGGAAGTAAGGATTATAAGTATGGACATGGATTCATAAGATCATTTCATCTTCAACACCCCACCCCACACCTCACTCCATCTTCCTCTCTCTCTCTCTCTCTCTCTCCCCCCCATAACCGTACACACCACCACCACTCCCATTTCCAATTTTTCAACCTTGTTCTTGAAGATTAAACTCCATTCCAAGCTAGTTTCAAGTTGGTGTGAAGATCCAAAGGAGTTTCCAAGGTGTTTTCCTGTGATTTCAAGCTCCATATCATCAAAATCTCATCAAAAACTCACTTGAATCTTGAAGGTATAAAGTTTATGTTTAGATCATACACTTGATTCTTGGTTGTTCTTGATGATTGGAAGTTTCTCTTGAATCTCGGAATTTTTCACAAACTTGAAATCTAAAAAGAAATGGGTATTGATAAAAAATAAAAATGGTAGTATATATGTGTGTATATAACCGTATATATATGTATGTGTATGAGATTTGAGTTTGAGTTTGAGTTGATTTTTGATAAATACTTGTTTAGGATGTTTGCTTGCATGAACAAGATTATGTGAAAATATGTTAGAGATATAAAGGAGTGATTGAATCGTGAGTTATAATTTGAAATAATGTTAGTATTTTGACATGTAAATGGCCAAAAATTTATTAGACATATTTGAGAATTTTTAAGTTATTGCTTGTTTTTGAATGATAGTTAAAATGCAAGTGTTTGATGATTTGTGTATGATATGATGAATTTTCAATTAAATCAGTAAGTAAACATGAATAAATTACATGTTTGATGCATTTAAATTTATATGAAATGATGATGATATGATGGTGTGCTTTAGACACTTGTACATAAGAATGCATGTTGATTTAAAGCTCAAGAAATGATAAAAAAATGATTGTATGACAAAAATGTTTTAGAACAGATTATAAACACTAAAAATAACATTATTTGGTATATTATAATGGCATGAAACTTTGTCATAGGTTTGATAGCTTTGCATGTTGTACATATAGCTTAGAAAGTGGTAAAATATGTGAAATTTGCATGATTTATATGCTTTATGTGAGACCTACACTATCATGAGTATAACCACTATTTTATTCAGTAAATAACATGGGTTATGTTAAAATATCAAGTCATTACGATTTGGGATGGTTAGGGTAACGTTTGATACAAAACTATGCGGTAAAACGGTTAAAATTTCGGCTTTTCGGAGGATTTTTATAAAACTGTTTTAGATCAGTAAGTAAACTGATATTTTTGATACAAAAATAAGTATTTTTACTTATATTAAGTTTACTTGGTGTTTGGTTAGTCATACGTGACTTCCGGCGCCCAAAAACGTTACCGAATCGCAAAAATACGTGTTTTTCAACATACACTATAATGGGTTGTTCATGGGTAATTTTTATGTGTTACAATGTGTTATGTGTTTTATAATATGTATATGATGACATGTTTATAGTTTACAAGATTATGTGTGTTACGATATTTATTTTATGTCACAATAAGTATATATATTACGACACGCAAATCGTAGATGTATTGCTTATAACATGATGAGGGTCACCAATAAAATCGTTCAAGTCGCAAAGTTTTTAAAATATATATGAACTCATATATATATATAAATACACCAATATAATAAAAAATAATAACTTTTCGAGAAAATCTCGAAGTTATGTGAAAATTCTAAGTATCGGAGAAACTTAGGTATATTTGTGAGTTTTTGATTATTAAATCGTTCTTATTTAATTTAGGACGAATAAAAAATTTGATGGATTGTGTTAACATATAAAATCGCACCCAAAGGTGAGTACATAGTTCCCTTATTTTACGTTTTAAAATGTTTTGGGGTGAAGCATATGTGCATAACTTTACTTTTCGTTTTCATGACATTATACATGTTCTGTTACATATTACATATAATACATTAATTCAAAGACATTTTACTTGGCATATTGACTTAGTATGCCTATTACATGGTTTTACAAAGACACTTTCATGACATGCTTACATTGAAAAAGACATTTGGTATGTTTAACGAAGTAGTACATTCATTAACATTGATCACGCCGCTCGTTAGTATGTAATAGCGCCATAGGACTTGACAAATCCCGTTCCCGCTTTCTAGGAATTTCGGAAGGGGAATGACAGAATCTGAATACATTTTTTGATAAACCTTGATCCTGATAAGGGTTTATCCGACAGTCTCAAGGCTTGAGTGTATGCGATAGACAAACCACATAAATGTTCATATCGATAAAAGCAATGGTTTTCAAAACATAACTTTTTATTTTAACTCTTGGTTATTCAAAGACCTTGTTTTGTACATGACATTGGATTTCAAAAGACATTTGTTTATACTTGACATTAGACATTGTTTACACATGACATTTGACATTGGACATTGACATTGACATTTAAACAAGACATTATTTCATGGTTATTAATAAGTGATTTAAGTAGCGAGACGTGTGTAATATGATAAAAGCATGATGGATACGCCGCTGGTACTTCCTATATATAAATGCTTTTATTGTATTGCATATCGTGGCGTTATCTAAACCACTTCTACAAAGACAAGACATGACATATTTTATACATATTATTTTCATTTGGTTATTTACTTAGCCATACATCATTCTTCTATATCATTTGGTTTTCATATGATTTTACAAAAGAAAATACTTTATAAGGTTCATGACTACTTTTCGTTAAACATTTCTTTTAACATTTAAAGTCATGAATCTTCAACACTAAACCTATGTTACTCACAGGCATTTTTATGCTGACGTATTTACTTTCACATATGTTTCAGGAGCGAATATTTGATGTGAGCAAGCTACACTTAGGGCGACTTGGGCCTTAGCAATCTAAAATCAAGAAAGTTATCATCTTTTATGTTATGTGTTTTGTTTGAACTAAGACAATGTAATAATTTAAGCTTGTAAAACTTAACTTTATTTATCATGTGTTTTGAAACAATAATTCTGCCACACGACTCCCTGACGTTTCCGTCGCGGTTTGTTGTTTTACGCGGTCGGGGTGTGACAGAAGAGTTGGTATCAGAGCTCATGGTTATAGGGAATTAGGTTATTAGTAAAATTTTGACCTAGACTATAACCTTTCTAGGACCCTAACATAAGTTACCTTGTGTTTAGATCTTAAAACAATACTATCACCTATCCTTAGGTGATTACCAAAACAAGTACACAAATCTCAATTCCATTTGAAAATCAATCATTTATCCTTAGATGATTTGTTTTTAGGCTTTACGCCTTTGAAGTTTTCAAATCTCGTCATAGTTTGGGTCTTAATAATGTGAACACATGCAATCTGGAAGGGTGGGTGCCTGTACCCTGAGTTTTCTGTCTAAGGCTAGAGTGTTCGTACAAATCCACATAATCGGACCAGTCACTCTTACCTGGGAACTCTTGGGGTGAGTGTCCACTTATAGGCTAAATCATGTCTTCATTATGCATTATATAGACCCATTTACTTTGATTAGTCACTGTGTGTCGTTTCATTGTTTTAAGTAATGAACAAATAACCACCTTCCTTTGTGTTGTCGATTTTTCCCAATACTCCTTTTGATTGTCCTATGTCAATCTCACACATTTTCCTTGTGTTCCTTTTCTTTTAGATGCCTTCTCGACATAATCAAACCCAAGACGCCGAAATGGCAGCCTTGATCGCTCAGCAAATTGCTGCTGTACTCCCGAACCTAGTAACTTAGTTAAACCAAGCAAACAACAATAACAACGCACCTGTTCTGTGCAACTTTAAGACTTTCAATTCGGCTAAACTGCTTCAGTTTTCTGGGTCCGAAGGAGCTACTGGGCTCCTACAGTGGTTCGAGAGTCTCGAGAGTACGTTTCATCACGTTCAATGCCCGAATGAGCGAAAGGTTGAGTTTGCGTCAAGTGTGTTTCAGAAAAGGGCGCTTACTTGGTGGAATGGTGTGATTAGGGACAGAGGTGCCAACGTGGCTATGGCTCAAACATGGGAAGAGCTTCGCGCACTTATGATGAAGGAGTTTTGTCCTCGTCATGAACCGAGGGCACTGGAAAACGAATTCCACGATCTCAAGCAAGATAGTGGAGAGCACCTTGCCTACACAGACCGATACGAATAACTGAGCCTGCCGTGTCCCACCATGGTCACGCCTTTGGACAAGGCGATTGAGAAGTACATAGATGGTCTTCCTGATCTCGTTCAGGATATTGTCACCGGTAGCAACCCTACCACGGTGAGACAAGCCATTAAGCTAGCTGCGACCTTGACTGAGTCTCAAGTCAAGAAGGGTAAACTCCACCGCAAGGGTGACAATAAACCATCTGACAAGACATAGAAGAAGAAGGGAAAGAAAGCTGAAACCTCGAAGAAATCTAGGAAGCATCAGACTTCCAAGAACTTTGCCGTTGTTGAACTGACCAATCAAGCTGCTCCTACCTAGCCACCACAACCACCTGCCAAGAAACAGTATGTTGGTACTGCACCTCTTTGTAACAAGTGCAATTGTCATCATCAACCACATCTTCAGTGTCGTCTTTGCAACAACTGTGGAAGATATGGCCATTTGGCTAACACATGTCGCTCTCCTCCTACTCCGAATCAAGCGGCACAAAACCCTGCCCAACAGCCAGCAAATCCTGCACGACCTCCTTTTCCGTCTAGGTCTTGCTACAATTGTGGAGATTTGACTCACTACAGGAACAAGTGCCCGAAGTTGGCTAATGCGAACCCGGCTCGTGGACGAGCATACAACATGAATGCCAATGAAGCGCGTGCCGACAATGAGGTGGTGAACGGTATGTTCTATGTTAACAACCAACTTGCTTCTATTCTTTTTTATTCGGGTGCCGACAAGAGTTTTGTATCCCTAGCTTTTGAACCTTTGCTTGCAAAGCCTAGAACAAACTAGGAAAACCCTTGACATTAGAGTTAGCCAGTGGTGAATCCTTTGTACTCGATTCCGTCATTCGAAATTGCCAGTTGAACCTTAACGATCATCTCTTTTCCATTGACCTCACACCAATGCAACTTGGGAGTTTCGACGTTATAGTAGGGATGGATTGGTTGACCCAATACCGTGCAGAGGTGGTTTGTTTTGACAAGATTGTTCATGTGCCTCTTTTGTCTGGTGAAACCTTAGAGGTTCGTGGAGCGAAACCCGCTAGTAGCCTTAAACTGATGACAAGCACCCAAGCCCAGAGATACCTAAGAAAGAATTATCTGGCTTTCTTGGCACGTGTCGTAGAGGAGAAAGACAAGGGTAAAACTATTCAAGACATCCCTGTCGTTCGGGATTATCCTGAGGTTTTTGCTGAAGACTTACCTGGTTTACCCCCAACGTGTTAAATCGAGTTCCGTATTGGCCTTGTACCTGGTGCTAACCCGATTGCAAAATCTCCATACCGTCTTGCACCGTCTGAGATGTAAGAGTTGTCGAAGCAGCTGCAGGAGTTATCAGAAAAAGGATTTATTTGTCCGAGCTTTTCCCCTTGGGGCGCACCTGTCCTATTTGTAAAGAAGAAGGATGGATCATTACGAATGTGTATCGATTACCGTGAGCTTAACAAACTCACCATCAAAAATCAATATCCCCTACCTCGCATTGATGATCTCTTTGATCAGCTTCAAGGGGCTACCTGCTTTTCGAAGATTGATCTACGTTCTGGGTATTATCAGCTTCGCGTATCCGAAGAAGATATTCCCAAGACTACTTTCCGCACACGATACGACCACTATGAGTTTACTGTTATGCCTTTCGGTTTAACGAATGCTCCTGCCATCTTCATGGAGTTAATGAATAGGGTTTGTAAGCCTTATTTAGATAAGTTCATCATCGTCTTCATTGATGACATCTTGATTTATTCCAAGACACGAGCTGACCACGAACAACATCTCCGTCTAAAAATGGAACTCCTAAAGAAGGAACAACTTTTCGCTAAATTCTCCAAGTGTGAATTTTGGCTTAGGGAAGTTCAATTTTTGGGACATATTGTTAATGAACAAGGTATACATGTAGATCCCACCAAAATCAGTGCGATTAAGGATTGGAATACACCAACTACTCCTACCGAGGTTCGTTCATTTCTAGGTCTCGTGGGTTATTACCGCCGCTTTATTTCAAACTTCTCCAAGATTGTGGATCCTCTCACAGCCTTAACTCAAAAGAATAAAACTTTTGAGTGGGGACCCAAACAAGAAGAAGCTTTTCAAACCTTGAAACATAAACTCTGTGACGCTCCTGTCTTGTCTTTACCTGAGGGAAACGACGACTTTGTCGTATATTGTGACGCATTGAATCTAGGCCTTGGTTGTGTTCTCATGCAAAGGAACAAAGTCATAGCCTACGCGTCAAGACAATTGAAAATCCATGAGAAAAACTACACAACTCATGATCTTGAGTTGGGAGTTGTGGTTTTTGCTCTCAAGATTTGGAGACACAACCTTTACGGAACAAAATGTGTGGTTTTCACAGATCACAAAAGTCTCCAACACATCTTCAATCAGAAAGAACTAAACATGAGGCAACGACGTTGGGCAGAACTTCTAAATGACTATGACTGCGAGATTCGCTACCATCCTGGAAAGGCGAATGTCGTAGCCGATGCGCTTAGTCGTAAGGAATGAGTCAAGCTTCGTTGTGTTCAAGTTCGATCTGATATTCAAACCCGCATTTCTCAAGCTCAACGTACTTGTGTTTCATAGAACTTGATAGGTAAGGAATTACCATATCATCTTACGCCTCATCTTGAACTAAAGAACGATGGATTATATTATTTCATGGACCATTTGTGGGTTCCAATTCAAGATAATCTCCGCACCTTGTTGATGGATGAAGCTCATAAGTCTCGTTATTCAATTCATCCTGGTGCAGACAAAATGTATAAGGATCTTCGAACCCAGTATTGGTGGCCGGGAATGAAGAAAGACATTGCCTTATATGTATCAAAATGCCTTACTTGTCTGAAGGTTAAGGCAGAACATCAACATCCCTCTGGATTATTGGAAAAACCAGAGATACCGGTTTGGAAATGGGAAAACATTGCCATGGATCTCATTACCAAACTACCGCGCACTAATAGAGGTCATGATGCCATTTGGGTAGTAGTTGATCGTTTGACAAAATCAGCGCATTTCTTGCAATTCCATGAGGATTTATCTGCTGAAAAGCTTGCCAAGATCTATATAGACGAGATTGTATCCCGACATGGTTTTCCTTTGAACATCATATCTGACCGAGATGCTCGATTCTCATCTCACTTTTGGAGAATCATGCAATCTGCTATGGGAACCCAACTCAATTTGAGCACATCTTATCATCCTCAAACGGATGGACAATCTGAAAGAACAATCCAGACATTGGAGGATATGCTTAGAGCTTGTGTGATCGATTTTGGTGGTAGTTGGGATTCGCATCTTCCATTGATCGAATTCTCCTACAATAATAGTTATCAATCCAGCATCAACATGGCTCCTTTTGAAGCTTTATAAGGTCGAAAATTTCGTTCGCCGGTCTGCTGGAATGAGATAGGTGAAGCTCAGCTCACTGGACCTGAACTCATTCTAGAGACTACAGACAAAGTCAAGAAAATTCGTGACAACCTCTTAACAGCTAGAAGCCGTCAAAAGAATGCGGATAGACGACGCAAGCCTTTGGAATTCCAAGTGGGTGATCTCGTCCTACTCAAGGTATCTCCTAGGAAAGGTGTAATCAGATTTGGGAAGAAAGGAAAACTTGCACCACGATATGTTGGACCATTTAAGATCGTTGAAAGAACCGGAAAAGTAGCCTACAGACTTGAGCTGCCTCCTGAACTTGGAAATGTTCATCTAACTTTCCACGTGTCCAATCTGAAAAAGTGTTTGGCTGATGAAAACCTCCACATCCCCCTTGATGAAATTCGTGTCGATAACACGATGCACTTCGTCGAGAAACCTGTGGAAATATTTGACCATCAAGTCAAGAAGCTCAAGCGCAAGCGCATACGGATAGTTAAAGTTCGCTGGGAATCCAAACGTGGCCCAGAGTTTACTTGGGAATGAGAGGATCAAATGAAGGAGAAATATCCACACCTTTTCCCACAAGTTTCCTCTAATTAAATTTCGGGACGAAATTTCCTAAAGTAGGGGAGACTGTGACATCTGTATATTTTAATCCTTGTACTGTTCCGAACAACTTTGTATTTAATAAAATATGGTGTTTTAATTTCAATATTTGTTTAATTATTTGTGACATTAGTACGTTTTCAATCATTGTTCAATTCCGAACTCTCAAACCTGTTCTGGAAGTGAAATCATAAACCGTTACGTAAACATAATCAGTTTAACGCGACGTACACTCCAGAATTGTGACATAAGCCAAACATACTCTAAATACTCTTTACATAACTTAGAAATAAGTTTCGAAGGATTCGGTATGGCAAAAAAAACTTGTTTATTCGAACTAAAGAACTATTTACGACAAAACTGCCAAACGAACGTTGGTGACCGCCCGGATAATATTTAAATCCCAAAAATATTATGTTATGAATAAAATTTCATTTTTAATCATGTTCGTGTTGAAAAATAAATTAAAACGCTTAAAAACATTATTTTCCAAAGTTTAAGCGCGTACCGCGTGTTACTGCGTAACACAGTGTTTCTACTGCAAAACGCAGACAACGCAGCCAGTCTGGGCAACTGATATTTATTTCAGTAATATTTTGGCGAGTTTATTTTTATAGAATAATAAAAATAATATAAAACGCCATAAACCGGGATTAAAACACTAGACATTACACTTAACCTTCAACAATTATCTAATTTACCATTCAAAAATTACATTAACCCCCCCCCCCCCTTGATATTCACGGTCACAAGGACCCCACCAAGATCACCACCTTACCTCTAGATTTTATTTCTATTTTATATTTGATCTTGCTTGATTTGGTGGACAAGATATTTGAAGTAAGGATTATAAGTATGGACATTGATTCATAAGATCATTTCATCTTCAACACCCCACACCTCACTCCATCTTCCTCTCTCTCTCTCCCGCATAACCGTACACACCACCACCACTCCCATTTCCAATTTTTCAACCTTGTTCTTGAAGATTAAACTCCATTCCAAGCTAGTTTCAAGTTGGTGTGAAGATCCAAAGGAGTTTCCAAGGTGTTTTCAAGTGATTTCAAGCTCCATATCATCAAAATCTCATCAAAAACTCACTTGAATCTTGAAGGTATCAAGTTTATGTTTAGATCATACACTTGATTCTTGGATGTTCTTGATGATTGGAAGTTTCTCTTGAATCTTGGAATTTTTCACAAACTTGAAATCTAAAAAGAAATGGGTCTTGATACAAAATAAAAATGGTAGTATATATGTGTGTATATAACCGTATATATATATATGTATGTGTATGAGATTTGAGTTTGAGTTGATTTTTGATAAATACTTATTTAGGATGTTTGCTTGCATGAACAAGATTATGTACAAATATGTTAGAGATATAAAGGAGTGATTGAATCATGAGTTATAATTTGAAATAATGTTAGTATTTTGACATGTAAATGGCCAAAAATTTATTAGACATATTTGAGAATTTTTAAGTTGTTGCTTGTTCTTGAATGATAGTTAAAATGCAAGTGTTTGATGATTTTTGTATGAAATGATGAATTTTCAATTAAATTAGTAAGTAAACATGAATAAATTACATGTTTGATGCACTTAAATTCATATGAAATGATGATGATATGATAATGTGTTTTAGACACTTGTACATAAGAATGCATGTTGATTTAAAGCTCAAGAAATGATAAAAAATGATTGTGTGAAAAAAATGTTTTAGAACAGATTATAAACACTAAAATTAGCATTATTTGGTATATTATAATGGCATGAAACTTTGTCATAGGTTTGATAGCTTTGCATGTTGTACATATAGCTTAGAAAGTGGTAAAATATGTGAAATTTGCATGATTTATGTACTTTATGTGAGACCTGCACTATCATGAGTATAACCACTATTTTATTCAGTAAATAACATGGGTTATGTTAAAATATCAAGTCATTACGATTTGGGATGGTTAGGGTAACGTTTGATGCAAAAATTCTGCGGTAAAACGGTTAAAAATTCGGCTTTTCGGAGGATTTTTATAAAACTGTTTTAGATCATTAAGTAAACTGATATTTTTTGATATAAAAATAAGTATTTTTACTTATATTAAGTTTACTTGGTGTTTGGTTAGTCATACGTGACTTCCGGCGCCCAAAAACGTTACCGAATCGCTAAAATACGTGTTTTTCAACATACACTATAATGGGTTGTTCATGGGTAATTTTTATGTGTTACAATATGTTATGTGTTTTATAATATGTGTATGATGACATGTTTATAGTTGAAAAGATTATGTGTGTTACGATATTTATTTTATGTCACAATAAGTATATATATTACGACGCGCAAATCGTAGATATATTGCTTATAACATGATGAGTGTCACCAATAAAATCGTTCAAGTCGCAAAGTTTTTAAAATATATATGAACTCATATATATATATATATATATAAATACACCAATATAATAAAAAATAATAACTTTTTGAGAAAATCTCGAAGTTATGTGAAAATTCTAAGTATCGGAGAAACTTAGGTATTTTTGTGAGTTTTTTATTATTAAATCGTTCTTATTTAATTTAGGACGAATAAACAATTTGAGGGATTGTGTTAACATATAAAAACGCACCCAAAGGTGAGTACATAGTTCCCCTATTTTACGTTTTCAAATGTTTTGGGGTGAAGCATATGTGCATAACTTTACTTTTCGTTTTCATGACATTATACATGTTCTGTTACATATTACATATAATACATTATTTCAAAGACATTTTACTTGGCATATTGACTTAGTATGCCTATTACATGGTTTTACAAAGACACTTTCATGACATGCTTACATTGAAAAAGACATTTGGTATGTTTAACGAAGTAGTACATTCATTAACATTGATCACACCGCTCGGTAGTATGTAATAGCGCTATAGGACTTGACAAATCCCGTTCCCGCTTTCTAGGAATTTCGGAAGGGGAATGACAGAATCCGAATACATTTTTTGATAAACCTTGATCCTGATAAGGGTTTATCCGACAGTCTCAAGGCTTGAGTGTATGCGATAGACAAACCACATAAATGTTAATATCGATAAAAGCAATGGTTTTGAAAACATAACTTTTGATTTTAACTCTTGGTTATTCAAAGACCTTGTTTTGTACATGACATTCGATTTTAAAAGAAATTTGTTTATACTTGACATTAGACATTGTTTACACATGACATTTGACATTGGACATTGACATTTAAACAAGACATTATTTCATGGTTATTAATAAGTGATTTAAGTAACGAGACGTGTGTAATATGATAAAAGCATGGTGGATACGCCGCTGGTACTTCCTATATATAAATGCTTTTATTGTATTGCATATCGTGGCGTTATCTAAACCACTTCTACAAAGACAAGACATGACATATTTTATACATATTATTTTCATTTGGTTATTTACTTAGCCATACATCATTCTTCTATATCATTTGGTTTTCATATGATTTTACAAAAGAAAATACTTTATAAGGTTCATGACTATTTTTCGTTAAACATTTCTTTTAACATTTAAAGTGATGAATCTTCAACACTAAACCTATGTTACTCACAAGCATTTTTATGCTGACGTATTTACTTTCACATATGTTTCAGGAGCGAATATTTGATGTGAGCAAGCTACACTTAGGGCGACTTGGGCCTTAGCAATCTAAAATCAAGAAAGTTATAATCTTTTATGTTATGTGTTTTGTTTGAACTAAGACAATGTAATAATTTAAGCTTGTAAAACTTAACTTTATTTATCATGTGTTTTGAAACAATAATTCTGCCACACGACTCCCTGACGTTTCCGTCGCGGTTTGTTGTTTTACGCGGTCGGGGTGTGACAGTTGGAAAGATGACCGAATAGAGATCTGAACCGACCGAAATCCACAAATTCCATGGGTTTGTGGCCAATGCAAGGATCTTAGAATACGGGCCTGAAAAACGAAAGGGATTTCGAGCAGTTGGTCGATGACATGATAGATAAAGATTTTGCAATGAAAGCCAGTGCAATAGGTGAAATCTTTTTCGACACGCATGTAATAGGTGAATTCTTTTTCGACGAGAAGGTTTTCGAGTTTTTGCATTGGAGATTCTCCGGCCCTCTTTTCGGCATTGATCTTCTGAACAACATTGTGTACATCTTTCAGAAGAGTCTTTTTATCCGGGTTCTTTTTCGTTAACGTACACCAGATGCTACAGTTTGGAATATCCTGCTCTGCCAGCTTCTCAATCAGCTTTTTATCATCCAAAGAAAGCCTTCTCCTATACGCGTGACCCTCCATGTTTTCAATAGGAGTGTGTTTGTGCCTCGCGTCCTTCACCTCTATCTTCCAAACAGTTCCCTTTGTTTCCGTAAACCCTATCAACTTAAACGGGCAACCTGTTTTCTTGCTACCTGTTTTCCTCACGGTAGCTACACTCTTGTACTCCCCACCAAGACTACATTGAAACCAAATCTTGAAATTACTACCTTTTTTATTAGACCTTTTAATCACAATGACGTAGCCATTGTCCTTTCCCGTCTTCTATACATAATCCACCAACTCATCACGTGACGAAAATTTCAGGCTTGTATCAAAAGAAAATGTAATTTGGTAAGGACAATCCTCATCCCGATCACCACCCTCTCCCTGGTTGGGATAGTCTTCCTGTACATAGCTAGGCTCACCACCGTAACCGTGGTTAGGATAGTCTTCCTGTACATAGCTAGGCTCACCACTATAACCGTGGTTGGGATAGTCTTGCTTTACATAGCTCTGCTCACCACCGTAACCGGGGTCTGGATAGTCTTGCTGTACATAGCTCCGCTCACCATCGTAACCGTTGTCAGGATGGTTTAGCGGACCGTACGGATATTCAGCCTGAGAATACTGTTCACCTCCGTATCCGTAATCCGAATAGCCGTATTGTGCGTCGGAGTCTTCCACAGGGACATTCAAGTCCAGCTCCACTGTATTATCACGATAACGAATGCAAGATACAACCTCCTCCTCCCTCGTATTGGAAGGGATCAGTATATCGTACGAGTCAGAAATAACGGCTCCCTCGTAAGAATCTGGAACAACGGACTCATCAGAGTATTCACCGAAAAGGTAGTTGCTAAACCACGACATCGTAATCACTGAAAAAATGCTCTCCTCAATAGAATTTTCACAGTTCAAAACAAC